>CM024761.1:23922305-24209233 GCA_014218235.1 Colocasia esculenta | reverse complement strand
CATAAGCCATGTGAAGCAAGACTTGGAGATATTCTGATAATATAAATATACATGAAATCACAGTTATTTAAAACCAAGATATTAACTGATTTCACAAAGAATATGAATAGCTACTAATCTCTATAGGTCTCACATAAACCACATATGAAAACACAATTAACCATGAATTTCTATAAATCTTGCAAAAAGTCACGTGAAATTGGGAATCGAAGAGTATGAATCGAAGAGTACGACGATATAATGTGGGTCAAAAGAGATTGGTTCATGACACCACCTCCACCAGACAAGTGCTAACAAATATCTCACATTCTCGCAACCAACGACACATGTTGACTGCTGCAACTATGTCTTTCTTTCTACCACTTGTAGGGGTCGTGAAGAACACACTTACAGTTCACATAATCATAGGCACATGCCTAACCACCCTTCGAGAGATTCCGGGGGGTCTCACTAAGGTGAGACCTATGAACAACAACATAGAGAGCAGAGTAAATTAGTTAAAAATCAGTACGTCTATTAATGTCCTCACCCCCCAGTCATGAGTTCACTCAAGTGACCACAACAAAGTAACACTATTGCTATCTGCTTCGTCTTTTCTCTAATCCAGACAAGGTTCTTGGTTGTTTGAGGAAAAGGGTTCATAACCCTTTCAGTGTCCACCATATTGGGCCAGATTGACCCTTTGATGTACACCACATGTAATATGTATAGGTCCACACGGGACCAGGGCTCATGATTGACAAGGTATCAAAAAAACTAACCAAGCATCAGTACTACCAAACTCTACGAAAATCTCTGGAATACCTTGGATCATTATACAACTGATTTCACTAGCATTAAACAGGTTTAAGCCACTCTAGAACCTCTTATCTTATACATGCAACTCATAAGAACCATGCTCCTGTTATCACACACAAAATTAAAACTACACATAATATTTAACTCATTTACATGCTAAAACCACAATAAATCGGCAAAGTAGCCTCTACACAATTAAACTCGAGAATACGGAGCTGATGTGCTATTATCACAAGCAAATCTACGTCACATCTCCATAGTATTTCTAAACCCTAAACATGGTACTTACACTAAATATTAAGAAAATGCAAACTAAAGTGGTAAAACAATACAAGCATACTAAGAATCTTAAAACAAAACGTATCATGCTAGAAGAAAGAGAGATTATAAGAATCTAAAAGAAAGAAAGAAACCTACCTAAATGAAGAATCACCCTAGAGGGCCTTCTTCTAAGCCGCCTTCTTCTTCTTCTCCTCCCCCCCCCCCCCCCGTGTACCTGGAACATTGAGCCTTCTACATGAGGAGAGGAAGAGCCCTAGGGGGCATTTATGGGGGGGGGGGGGGTGTTTAAGGCAATTTAGGGCAATTCCCTTAAGGCGGCCATGGGTGGGCCCCACCTATATTAGCCTAACCCTAGTTAGTTTAACTAAGATTAATAGGTTAATTAAGGGATAAGTAATCTAAATTATATCTAGCACCTCAAAATATTTTCCAATCTAAATTTAACAATATTTTTTATAGTTCTAGATATATTCATTCTTAAAACCTTTAAAATTGTGTATATACTTTCAATCTATTTTCTAAGATCTTTTACACATTCACCTCCCTCGATCATTCCTCAAGAATCCATCTACCCAAATGTCTGATAAAGAAAATCTAGAAAATATCGGACAACACATTAATTACTACTACCTTAAAAGAAACTTAATTCTCGAAGTTTGCTCCAAGGAACATAGTTGAGCTATGATTTTCATGCGAATCCTATTGATATGGTAATATATCCAGTTCCATTGTATGGCATCAATATAGGTGGACAATTTGGTACCTTTTAAAATCTAGCTTTAGTACAACATTCACATAGCCTTTGCCTATAAACTACCACCTTAAAAGAAACTTATCTTCCTCAAATTACCCAACTTAAATTCTCAAAAGGGTGAATAAGAAACCCCTAGAGACCCTAACACACCTGCCAAAATGTAAACAAGTAGAACAATTGTAGGGAGCTCTATGCCTCTACACCAAATCGAAATCATTGCATATAATCACTATTACTTAAAGTCAAAATCCATGATTCTATTTACAAATGGTATGAAACTATAGTAACCCAAGTATTGAAATTAATTAAATAAAATCATTAAAAAGGAACAAATGGGTTAAATTAAATTATAATAAAATAAAATAGATAATGGATTTACCTAATGGTCCATAATAGAATTGTTAGGACAAAGTAGGAGTTAGAATAATAGGAAATTCTTATTTAATTCGGAATTTCCATTATCCACTAGATTAAATGGGTAAGATAAATTTAAATAAATATTATAATTATCTAAACTTGAGTTCTATCACTATCCTAACATGATAGCCATGTTTTCCTATGTCTATCTCAACCCACTTAGAGATTGGAAGGCTGAGGGATAGAGATTAACATGAAAATCTCCTAATTGAGAGGAATTAGAGTTATATTAGGAAATAAAAAGTCAATATCTATAAATGCACTTAAATCCCCTCATGGCCGACTCTATTTCTACTTGGAGATTCTCTAGGATGTGAAGGGAAGGCTATTAGAGGAGGATTTCATGAGAAGGAAGATCTATAGGCATTCTACAAGGAGTTCTTTACGTTCTAGCCCTAAAATCTTAATTTCATTTAAAGGTACGTATTTTCTCAAGCAAAATCTAATTAAATCTCTCCATATGTACTTTTTGATGTCAGAAACAAGTTCCCTCTATTTTCTCCAATTTCTATCATGTATCTTAAGGTAGTTTGCTTCTAAAGTGCATGAACATGCTTGTACCTGACCCCTATTCTTGCTTCCAATCGACATTGAATCCATGTTTACATGTCAATCTCATGTTTTTTTAACATGTTTAGGAGAATGTTAGCTTTGATTTAACAATTTTTCATACATCCTACGATGAGATTTAAGTGTTTTAGTGCATTAGTATCATTTCGAGTTCGCTATATGGTGAACGGGGATGACAAAGCCCGTCATTTGAAACCCAATCATGCGATAGCCCGCATTCAGCGTACGCTATGTTGACTAAGGCCGCCGGGAGAGACTACATAACCGCTTTCTTAACATGGCCCGTGTTGGGTTGAGTGTGAATATAATTCATTTCCCCTCATATTTGATGATGACAAGGTGTGATTTTAATGCACAATAATTGAAACATGTTAGATGCACCACACATGTTATGACCACTTTTAAAAAGACATGTTTCCAAACATATTTATCATTTATATTCATGATAAATCAATGGACTAATGATTTATATTTTTTTTTCTCAGGGACATACAATTTCTTCAAAGGTAGTGTCGACACACCCCATACTGGTGTCGACACAATGCTCCAAGGCCTAAGCCTAAAGATGAAAAAATGGTCAAGTAGTGTCGACACTAGATCAAGTCAGGTCGACACTAGACCCAGTTCCCAGTGAGCCCTCTCAACAGGCCTGGACAGTGTGTCGACACTAAGCCAGATGGTGTCGACACTAGAGACTTCTCCCAGAAGGCCTATTTTGCAGTATTCACCTGTATGTTGCACGAGATGAAGTAGTGTCGACACTAGATGCCTTTCCCAGGGAACTGTTTTGCCCAATCTGGGACAGTGTGTCGACACACCCTATGGGCAGGTCGACACACTCCGGAAACTTTAGACTAAAGTTTCTCCTAGACACGTGGCACCCTAGGGAATCGCTGGATTGGCCTTGGATCGTGTGCCCACGTACCCCAAGGTACCTTTGGACTATTAGGGTATAAAAACCCTCCTATTGGCCATCCAACGAAAAAGAACCTTTTCAGAGCCTCCCAGAAATCCATTTGGCGGCAAGAAGAGTTCTCCTCCCTGCTCCTGCTCTCCTGGTGTTTCCTCAGCCAATTCTCATCTGTCCATCATGAGAAGTGGAGTTTGATCATTGAAGATGCAATTGGATCACTTCAAGGAAGCAGATCAAGTGGAAGCAATCGATTGAGAAGATCTCAAGGAAGATCCCAAAGTTCAGAGTGCAGAGCATCGGCAAGGACTTCAAGAATTCAAGCCTCTTTGAAATTCGATCTTCTACAAGGGAGTATAGTTGAAGAGCAAGGACTTTCTATATAATTTGTCATTTCCCTTGTCTCTTCTGAATCATTCTGAGATTGTGCATGTGTTGCTGCATAAGTCTCATGAATGAACTCTTGATAGATCAGATCTATTCTAGAGGATCTGAGTCTTGTGTTTCTTTTTAGCAAGTGTTTGGAGCCTTTGCGCTCAGTGGTTTTGAGTCGTGTACTCAAGTTGTTGTTGAGCAGTCTTGCTCAGGATTCTAGAGTAGTCTTGCTCTAGAGGTCGTGTGAGTTGTAAACTCAGGTTGTTGGAGTTGTCAGGCTCTAGTGGGTATGGTGTGCCCAAGTTTGTTAGTGGATCCTCACTGTGTGAGGGTGGATGTAGGAATCACATGGTGTGATTTCCGAACCACCTAAAATATCTGTGCATGGTTTGATTGTGGTTTGAATTCTCTTGCATTAGATGAATGCATAGGATTTTCAAATTCACATCTAATTAACTTGGTCACTCACTCTGATTGCACAACGCACTTAATCACTCTTCAGATATGTGAAATCTATTTTCAATGTGTCTCTGATTCAAGAATGTTTTCAAAATTGGTTAAGCTTCCGCAATAGTTGGCATAGATCTATTCAACCCCCCTTCTAGATCTTGTCCACATCATTCTCTCGATCCTTCAGCCCGTCCCCTGACCACGTTAAGACTATCAGTCTGGAAACCCTGATTTTTCTTGTAAACCATGTTAAAATCCATGATGCATGTCATGTTAAATCTCTGTTAGGTCTTAAAAACACTAACATATTACTTATTACGTTTAAAGATAAAATTATTCTTTTAAAATAATCTACATGATCTCTCTCATACTTATGATTCTCTTTAAATTGCATACACTCTCTCACACCTCTTAACCCAAAATTGCTATAAAATATTTCATAAATTATTTGGTTAATGGATTGGAATTTTCACTAAACCCTTATGAAATAAAGGACTTGTTTTCATTTCTATCACCCTTTTGGAGCACTGTTATCCCCGCTCCGCTGTTCTAGAAGTCCTCTAGAATGTCAAGCAACTATTTCAAGCCTTTCTTGCCATTGTGAGAACCCTCCGTCGGGTATTCCTCCTGCTGGACTGGAACGTCTTTGCCAAGGCTATCGTAAGTCTCTGTGAATCTGGAATTCCTCTAGGACGCCGAGCTAGTTGTACCATTAACACCTATACATCCTAAGGGACCATATTGGACCTATATGACATGATCCAAGAGAGAGTAGCCAGCTACATTAATCCTGGAGGATCTTTGCTGATCAGGGATCAGGGTAGGGGAAGTCCCCTTGGCCAAAGATATAGATTAGTCTTGATTCTCTCAATCATACGCACATGATTAATCTTCTTGTGTTCAAAAATATATGAGCATCTCGCCTTCCAAATATTCCACATAATTTCTATTACTTGCTTTAAGAAGCTACAGTCCTTTTTATCCAAAGCAAATGGGGGATTGGACCAAATATTAACTTTATCAGCCAAAGACATGGGGTTCAAATCCACCATGTAGCTCAAGTTATCGGCATACCAAATTGCTCTAGTAGCATTGCATTCAAAAAGCAAGTGATTGATGGTTTTCTCTCTTTGTTGGCATAAAGTGCAGAGTGAATTGATAGTAGGATTGATTCTGACCAATCAAGATAGTGTTGATAAGACATTCACCAATGCCTTCCATATGAAGTGAATTTGGTTAGGGGGCACTCGAGTGAGATCATAAGATGATCAGGAAGCACACATGAAATATCAATTCTTTAAACGCGGTCATGTGAACTTTTCTTTTGTTCATAATAGACTATGACCCATAGACTTTTTTAATCAATAGGGCCATGTTTGGTATCAGGATATAAGTAGTGGGGATAGGGATATCCCATCCCTTGTGCCATAGCCTAATCCTATGTTATTGGTATGACCAAGGATAAGAAATCAGGATATCCATAAACTGTGTTTGGTACAAAAGAGGATAGGAGTGAGGATAAATTGTTGGAAATGACAATTATACCCCATCTATCACGAGAAAGGACCATGAACAAATGGTCATTCATGTCAATTTGTTATCAGACAAAATATGATTAATATTATTTTATTTAAAATTGTTAAATTGTATGAGCCAAAACTTTTGTAATTGTGTGCACAATTTTGGTGTAAATTGCAAGAATATAGTACTTCAATAGCTAAGCAAACCGTTTTTTACTATGAAAAAGAATTGTTGTTTAAAGTTTTACTATTGAAGGCCAAACAAATTACAAAATTGCCCTTACTCGTTTATTTCAAGGAAGTTCTTCAACAAAAAATTACACATGCATATCATATATATATATATATATTACTCCATAACATCCGGCTAGTTGATTGTAATTAAGTATACAAAAAAATAATAGATTTAGATTTTCATTATCCAACTAAATATTTAACAATATAATTACAATTGATTTAGTATGCATTATGATCTAGTTAACAATTAATTACACTACAAGGCATAATTGCAATGCCTGTGCTTTATGTTATAACAATGAACATGGGACATCTATAATTTCATTTGTATCCATTACAATGTTCAACATTCATCATCTATTCAAAAATAATATCCAATGTTCAACATTCATCATCTATTCAACAACCGTGAAACTATCCAAACACCAAAATAGTGTTTCCATAACTTGTCTGAAAACCAACTTAATTTTTCTAAACACAAATAATGTCCACCAATATAGCTGAAATCAATATGGAGTCCTCTTGCATTGTTTGGAAATACTTTTGAAGTATAGATTTCAATTATTTAATGATTGAAAATCTACTTTTTCTCCCTCTAATTATCAAACAAGCCAAATAGATTTTAGATCGTGTAAAAGTAGATTTTAAGAGAGATGAGAGAGATAGAGAGAAAAAATAGATAATTTGTTGGATTTTGAGTTTCAAAGTTGGTGTAAGGAAGTTTTTTAGGAGATTTGAGATTTCAAAAAAATGAAATCCCTAAAAAATTTCCCAAATAATGCCTACATCATGATAAAATTCAAGACTTATGTCCACCAACATTATATTGCACTTTCACATCTGTCATATCTAAGCTTCGTTAAGAAGTTCAAAGAAATAATAGGATAATAACATGCAACATCAGAAATAGTGCAACAAAAATAGTACAATAAGAAACCAAAATAGTACAACATTTAAAAATAATGGCAAAAGAACGTGTTGTGTATATCCAAATTTAAAATACACATTTACCTTTGGTTCTATGCAATTTACTAACATCACTTTTTGCAAATAGGACAAGCAGTCACCTATTTAATTTTGGAGGCTCATGTGTGCATTGCCCTTGATTCCAAATACAGAAATAGACAATCAGAATATAAACCAAATTAAATGCATTTGCTTATGATGCCACCTCCATTTGCAGTTGCCTATGTGAGTTTAACCATTTTAGTTGACTGTTCACTTTTCCTCCTACATGGGACATGATTGTTATTTGCAATGCTAAGGCGTCATGTGCCTCTCATTTATGCTATTGCAGAATACTGGATCATTTTGGTGAGTAATTTTACCATCCTCATAGAACCTGATTCACTTTCGGGTATTAGTAAATCAGAATTCAAAACTAGGAGCAAGAACTAGCCTAGAATGATTTAATACATGAATGGCATCACTAGAAGCAAGAACTTGACTAAAAAAAAAAGATAACCTGCCAGCACGAGAATGTAGTGACCCTGGATACTAACTGTAGCGACCCTGGATACTTATGCCCGAAAAAAGTCCATATCCAAACACACTTCCTGCGAATAGAACGGAGTCTCACAAAGGATAGTTCACACACATGTCTAGTAAGAATACAAAAGACAACCACACTATATAAAGATACATGATAAAGTAAATGATCTCATATATATTTATATAATTACATTGTCCCACTACTTGATTACATGACTGAAAGAAAAGTACAGAAGCCTGAGCATATCCTGAGGTGTACAACAAGAGCCAAAGCTCACACAACTGCTGGTGGTAAAGATCTGCCTTCACGAAACCACACTTGCTAAACACCTAAAAGGGGGGTGTAGGGGGTGTGAGCCTTACAAAGTCACAAGCTCAGTAGGGAAACTTCTCAAAATAATAACATCTATAATCACGTGCAACAAAATAAAGCACTAACTAATATCACTCCACAGATCATTTCACATGTACAATTAAAAGGAAACACAATGAAAGTTGGAACCTAAACATTCTTCCCAATGAACATAATTAAACAATTTATTGATTACAAATAAACAGCTAACTAATCTTAAACTTGTACAACTACTGGAAACACTATAACATATTAATTAACTAGAAGCACCCAGCTAACCAAGGACTACTGATGTAACGATCCCGAGAACCCGACCCTCGGCCGTCCATGGATCCGGAGACTCGGAAGGGCTATAATACGAGTCCAACAGAATATGTAAAGGAAGTAAACGTTAACTGCTAACTCGGAGCACACATGCGGAAGCAGAAAAGAGAGCGAGACCACTGCGTATCGCTCTAGGTACAGTCCTAACACACAACTAGTACAAGTAAAAGCAGGGGAATAACAAGTCTCTTAGGGGCATACCCGAGGGTGACGTACACTGAGAGGGAGAACCACTGCTAGCTACTGGGACCATGACTACCACCCCGTCTCATCTGTCCGGCGTGCGCCCTGCCGCTATTGAGAAGTCTCACCTGGGAAAAAGGAGGGATGAGCTTCACAACAGAAGCTCAGTAGGGACTACCAATCTCCTACTGGCTCTAACAGGTAGAAATATATATATAAACAATCAAATAACAACAGTTATATCTTCTACCTACAACAAGAAGTGTGGAAGCAAAGCTACTACTAGCAACGGTACGGAAGTACAACACGGTCGGAAACTCCGTACGACTGCTCATCGTGACCACCACACGGCTAGCAAACACAGATAGAGGGAACTCTGCCTGGACAAGAAACACTAGCTACGGAAAGTACTACCACTAGTCAACCGGTCAGGGGCGTCCACTGATGTCTTATCCTCGACCCAGGTCCAAACCTCCATGTCTCGTCAGAGTGAGGCAGGACACAAAGTACACAACAGTAACCACCGTAGTTTGGCCGGACTACAGTCCCACGCCTGGCCTCTATAGGCGGTTTCGGGGCCGCAAAGAGTGAGGCAGTGAGAAAAGGACTAGCTGGACTGCGCCGGGAAGAACTCCTCAAAACGACCTCGGCGTCCCAGACCAACTATGAGAGCTCTGCAAACAACTCAACGCCACTGTCCTAACCACTATTTTCCCCTCTGCTCCAAAGTCCGTGACTCGAGCACACCCGCCACACGGAGTACTCCCTCAACAGGCGCGCGGGGACGGGGGTCCCGGGCAACGGTAACAACCTCTCTGACGGGACAATCCCTTAGGTGCTAAGCATCGAGTGAACGACTAGTGTAGGACCGTACTAGGGAACTAGCATAGGTGCCACGGGTACAGTAAAAGCGGAAACGGCGAAGACTCTACAAAAACATGGAACTTCGTAAGACCTTAACTTGTCTCTCTGCTGTAGTTACGACGCATCAGGCTATCGCGACCAGGTCGCGATGCTCAAGAGCATCGCGGTGATGTCGCGACCGGCAAGACCGCCGTGACATCATAGCGACCTCTATAGCAGTCGCGTTTTCAGCCGAGGGGGCTTCCAGTGCAGTCCTCCCGGAGACCACCCCAAAAACATGATATAAGCATTCCACAGGGGGAGGGGAGCATGCTCAACATGTACGAAAGCCATTAAACCATGCAAACCACCCTTAAAACCCAATAAACATGGATTTACAAGAATCTATGCTCGATGGAAACCTCACTCAACCACGAGCATGGTTCTCACACTCCCATACCCCAAACCACGAGGAAAACACCATCTCAAGGGGGAGGGGAGCATGCTAGGATGAGAGGAGAATGAGGGTCCCTACCTCCAAGAGTAGAGCCGACCCGTTGGGGCCTTCACATCGGAATGGCCACCTCCTCCTCGCTCCTAGCACCACGAGCACGTCCCCTGCACGAATGGGATGGCACCACCTCAGCACGAGCACCACGAGCACCAAGAACCGACGAGAAATCATAAGGGAGCTCGAGAGAGGAAGAAGAAGGAAGAAGAAGAAGAGAGAGGGCGAGAGGGGGAGAATGGGGCGTAGCCTCGGTTTTAAACTGACGGCCCCCAAGATGCGACGGGTCGGCCTCGCGCGACAATGACCATGTTGCGACACCCCTAGGCGTCGTGACCATGTCGCGACAGCCACCCCTGGCGCGACCCCAAAAGCGATCAAACTTCAAAGACTGGGAAAAGCAAACGCGACGGCTAATCAGGTCGCGTAAACACTGTACGCACCTGCCACCCGACACGACCGTTCTAACAGAGAGGACAACGGTCACATCTGTCAGAAAAGTAGTCACGACGCCTCCAGATGCTGCGAGAAGAACGCGACGCCCACCCCCGTCATGACCATGTCACGACGGTCAGGTGTGTCGCCACACAAACCATGTCGCGATGGGCTCCCCTGGCACGACCATGTCGCGACTAGGGTGCCTGCCGCGACCCTGAGGACATGGCCAAGGGCCAAGAAGGCCGAGTCTTACATCCCACCCACCTTAAGAAATTTCATCCTCGAAATTAAAATAAACTCGGTCTCAAACTGGAAAGCAGTACAGAGAGAAATAACATACCAATCAATCAAACAAATATGGGAACTGCTCTCTCATCTCATCCTCACGCTTCCAGGTGGCCTCGCCACCAACGCGATTCTCCTAAATGACCTTGACCAGCGGAATCTGCCTTCAGCACAACTGCTGCACTTTGCGGTCGACAACTCTAACCGGGTACTCTGTCACTGACAAGTCTGGCGCTACCTCAAGCTGCGAGTAGTCCAACACGTGCGACGGATCTGCAACGTACCTCTTGAGCTGTGAAACGTGAAAGACACTGTGCATGCCTGCCAACTCTGCCGGAAGACTCAACCTGTAAGCAATCTCGCCGACCCTCTCTGCGATAGGGAAATGCCCAATATACCTCGGACTGAGCTTTCCCTTCCTGCCAAACCTCATAACACCCTTGGTCGGCGAAACCCGTAAGAAAACAAGGTCACCCACGCTGAACTGCAACGGCCTCCTGCGGATATCTGCATAGCTCTTCTATCTGCTCTGCGCTACCTGAAGCCTCTGCCTGACCAACCTGACTGTGTCTGCACACTGCTGCACCATCTCTGGTCCCAAAAGCTATCTCTCACCAACCTCAAACCAGTAAAGTGGTGTCCTGCACGAGCGACCGTACAAAGCCTCGTATGCTGCCATTCCGATGCTCGAGTGATAACTGTTGTTATATGCGAACTCTACCATCGGAAGGTGCGACTCCCAGGTGCCACTCCAGTCCAAGCAACAAGCTCTCAACATATCTTCCAAAGTCTGAATGGTCCTCTCTGATTGCCCATCTGACTGTGGGTGATATGCCGAACTCAGCCTCAACTCCGTACCAAGAGCTCTCTGCAGACTGCGCCAAAACCCTGACGTGAACCTCGGATCTCTGTCAGAAACTATCGAAACTGGGGTTCCGTACAATGGAACAGCTAGGTCCACGTACAGCCTGGCTAACCTGTCCACTGACCAAGACATCCTGACTGGAAGAAACTGTGCTGACTTGATTAATCGATCCACAATCACCCAAATGCCATCATGCCTTTGCGGAGTATGGGGTAAAACCAACCACAAAGTCCATGGTGATGTCGTCCCACTTCCAGTCAGGAATGGGTAACGACTGCAGTTCACCACCAAGACGCTGATGCTCAGCCTTCACCTGTTGACAGGTAAGGCATCGAGCGACAAACTCCGCCACTCCCCTCTTCATCCCTGGCCACCAGAAGAACCTCCTCAGGTTATGGTACATCTTGGTGAAACCTGGATGAACAACATACCTCGAACGGTGAGCCTCTGACAACAGTGCTTAGCGCGCATCACTGGGAACATACAGCCTACCTTTGAATCTGACCTCGCTGTCCTCATCCAGCTCAACATCTGGGATCTGTAAAATATCTGCCAACTCTGAGTCTGCCTACTGTGCTTGCAACACCTGATGGTACGCTGATGACTGAACTCACAAACTGGTCATCACTGCACGGTCTCTGCACCTCGAAGGGTAGAAAACTCCCTGGGACAGCTCCTCGAACAGCCTCCACTCTCTGACCATCATCGAACTCAAGCGAACACGGCTGCTCAAAGCATTTGCCATGACGTTAACCCTTCCTGGGTGATAGGAGAGGGTAAGGTCGTAGTCATTCAAGTACTCAATCCACCTGCGCTATCTCAAGTTTAGATCCCTCTGAGTGAAAATGTACTGTAAACTCTGATGGTCGGGGAAAATCTCGAACGCCTCGCCATACAAATAGTCCCTCCACAACTTCAGAGCTAACACCACAGCTGCCAACTCTAAGTCGTGGGTAGGGTAGTTCTCCTCATGCTTCCCACCATGTTGAATCAGCACGACACCCAAAATTGATCTCGATGTGTCGGTGTAGACCACGAAACCTCCGCTACCTGATAGCAAGACCAACACTAGCGCTGAAGTCAACCTCATCTTCAGTTCGCGGAAGCTTTGCTCACAGTCCTCTGACCAAACAAATCTAGCATCGAGTCTCGTCAACCTGGTCAATGGCTCTGCAATCCTAGAAAAATCCTAGATGAACCTCCTGTAATAGCCTGCTAGACCCAGAAAGCTGTGAACCTCTGACACTGAAGTAGGTTGCTCCCAAGACAACGCTGCCTCAACCTTGGCAGGGTCCACTGCCATACCAGAACCTGAGATCACGTGCCTGAGGAAGTGCACCTCCCTCAACCAAAATTCACACTTGTCGAACTTGGCATAAAGTTGGTGACTCCACAACGTCTCTACCACGATCCTCAGATGCTCCTCGTGCTCCTCCTCAGAAGCTGAGTAGACCAAAATGTCATCTACAAAGATGACCACAAACCTGTCTAAATACTCACTAAACACCCTATGCATCAAATCCATAAAAGCTGCGGGTGCGTTCATGAGCCCAAAGGGCATCACGACGAACTCAAAGTGACCGTACCTTGAACGGAAGGCTGTCAGGCCAATATCTGACTCTTTGATCCTCAATGGTAGTAACTGGACCTTAAGTCAATCTTTGAGAACACTCTGGCTGACTGTAACTGGTCGAACAAATCATCGATCCTCGGCAACAGATACTTGTTCTTCACTGTTACCTGGTTCAGCTGCCTGTAATCAATGCACAAACGCAAACTGCCATCCTTCTTCCTCACGAATAGGACTGGCGCTCCCCACGGAGAATGACTCAGATGGATGAAGCCCAGCTCAAGCAACTCCTGCAACTGGCGCTTCAGCTCGCGCAACTCAGCCGGAGCCATCCGGTAAGGTGCCTTAGACAAAGGCATCGTACCGGGCAAAAGCTCAATGGAGAACTCTACCTCCCGCTCAGGCGGCAAACCAGGTAGATCCTCTGGGAAAACATCAGAGAACTCACAAACCACAGGCACATCAGAAACCGATGACCCGTTAGGCTCCAAGGAACAAACAGAAGCAAGATATGCTACACAGCCATCACAGATCAAACGATGAGCTCTACAGAAGGAAATAAAAGGTCGACGGGTAGACCGGATACCTCAGAAGCAGAGAACAGGCACTCCAGGTATCTCAAACTGAACGGTCTTCCGTTGACAATCCACCACAACTGAGTGAGCCTCTAACCAGTCCATGCCTAGGATGATGACAAAGTCACAAAGCTGCAACGCATACAACCTGGCTGGCAACTGGTGTCGCTGGACCTCAACTGTGACGCCCTCCAGGTAACTAAAAGAATGCATATAATCACCAGACGGGAGATCGGCCATCACATCACATTGCCTCTCAGGGGTGTGATGAACCAGAGACTCGTAAAACTCCTTGGAAGCAAAACAAACAGAAGCATCTAGGTCAACCAAAACACGAGCAACTCTACCAAGGATAGGCAGGGTACCTATAACCAGGTTCGACGCCTCGGCTTGCTCCTTGGTAAGCGCCATCACACGACCACGACCATGCCCACGCTGCGGCGCCTGCTGGGGCTGCTGATGCTGCGGCGCCTGCTGGGGCTGCTGCTGCTGCGGCGGCTATTGGTGCTGTGGAAACTACTGGTGCTGTGGAAACTACTGCTACTGCTGGTACTGCTGGGGCTGCTGGTACTGCTGAGGCTGCTGCTGGTACTGCCCCCTGCTGCTGCTGACGGGGTGCCTATTGCTGGGGAGGGAACTGGTACTACGGTAGCTACTGCGCGTACTGCACTGGCTGCTGCTGGACTTGCCCCATCGGGCAATCCCTCCTGAAGTGGCCCGGCAAACCACAAGTGTAGCAGACTGCCTCCTGCCTGCCCTGCTCAGCTCCCTGCTAGACTGACTGCTTTGCAAACCTCGACTGATGCCTCTGCTGTCGACTCCGTCCACCCCCATGAGTAGACAATTGCCTGAACTTCGAGCAAATCCCAGAACTGCCAGAACTGCCCGAGCCCGAAGAATAAGAAGTCACACTGCCGCAGCTCCCTACGGGACACTGGTACGGCGAGGACCTGGAAGAGGCTCCTCCCTACTACTGCTGCTGCTACTGCTGGGGCTTCCAGGTCTCTCTCTCCAAGGCAGTGGCCTTAGCCATGGCCTCTCCTAAGGTGGCACACATGTGAGCAGTCACGCCCCACCTCAAATCTGGCCTCAGTTCTGCAATGAATCTCTTTGCACAAGCCTGCTCGCTGCCTGCAACATGAGAAATATGCCTCAACAACCGAACGAACCTCTGGTGGTACTGAGTAACTACGAGATCGCCCTGAACCAACTCATGGAACTGGTCTCGTCTCTCACGTCGAGCGTAGTCGGGGAAGTACTCGCCGTGAAAGACCTCCAAAAACTGTTCCAAGTGATCTGATCCAAACGCTGCCCCTGGAGGTAGGTCTGGTGCTGAACTCTCCACCACTCATGGGCTGCTCCCTTGAGCTGGTACACTGCCAGTCTGACCTGGTCCTCCTCGGTGCACTCCATAGTCTCGAACGTGCGCTCCATCTTGTGCGTCCAACTCTCTGCCTTGTCTGGATCATACTCACTAAAAAACATCAGTGGTCGGAGACACAAGAACCTCTCCAAGAGGGCGGTCCTGTCCTCAGTGATAGCCGTCCTCCGTTGACCGGCCGGGTACTCCCAGTACCCGACGCCTATTGAACTGCTGGCTGCTCCACCTCCGGATCTGCCTGCTGCTCCGGTGTTGCTGGGGGAGGTACTGGAGGCTGACCTCCCACCGTCGCCTGCCCAGGCTGCCACGCTCCCTGGTACAGGTTCCTAAAGAATTGCTATGCTAAAGGAAACTAATCTGCGTACTGCTGCGGCTGAGGCTGGTGCTCCTGCTGCTGCTGCTCGCCTGCCGCTGCTGCTGCCGCTGCACCCTGAGGCTGTGCCACTGACTCCTCTACTGACACCTCTTCCTGGACCTGCCCCTACGTGGGCATATCAAACTCATCCTGCTGCTCTATCAGCTCTCTGGCCTGCCTACGCCTGCGCGGAGCCATATCCTGCACGGCACACCACCAACAAGGTTAACAATACTAACTCAGGTGGCTAGCAGTGTACATGTACTACTGTTGGGACTTCCTATCGCAGTTTAAATCTGCTACAAGTCCTGTTAGACTCTCGCTCTGATACCAACTGTAACGACCCTGAGAACCCGACCCTCGGCCCATGCTGAGGACCTGATTTTTGCGGTCGCCGCCCACGGATCCGGAGACTCGGAAGGGCTATAATACGAGTCCAACAGAATATGTAAAGGAAGTAAACGTCAACTTCTAACTAGGAGCACACATATGGAAGCAAAAAAGAGAGCGAGACCGTTGCGTATCACTCTAGGTACAGTCCTAACACACAACTAGTACAAGTAAAAGTAGGGGAATAACAAGTCCCTTAGGGGCATACCCCGAGGGTGATGTACACTGAGAGGGGGAACCACTGCTAGCAACGGGGACCATGACTACCGTCCCGTCTCCTCCGTCCGGCGCACGCCCTGCCGCTGCTGAGAAGTCTCACCTGGGAAAAAAGAGGGATGAGCTTCACAACAGAAGCTCAGTAGGGACTACCAATCTCCTACTGGCTCTAATAGGTAGAAAAATATATATCAACAATCAAATAACAGTAGTTATATCTTCTACCTACAAGAAGAAGTGCGGAAGCAAAGCTACTAATAGCAACGGTACGGAAGTACAACACGGTCGAAAACTCCGTACGGCTGGTCGTCGTGACCACCACATGGCTAGAAAACATAGATAGAGGGAACTCTGCCTGGACAAGAAACACTAGCTATGGAAAGCACTACCACTAGTCAACCGGTCAGGTGCGTCCACTGACGTCTTATCCTTGACCCAAGTCCAAACCTCCACGTCTCGTCAGAGTGAGGCAGGACAAAAAGTACACAACAGTAACCTCCGTAGTCTGGCTGGACTACGGTCCCACGCCCGGCCTCTCTAGGCGGTTCCGGGGCCGCAAAGAGCGAGGTAGTGAGAAAAGGACTAGCTGGACTGTGCTGGGAAGAACTCCTCAAAACGACATCGACATCCCAGACCAACTACAAGAGCTCTGTAAACAACTCAACGCCACTGTCGTAACCACCGTTTTCCCCTTTGCTCCAAAGTCCGTGACTCGAGTGTAGATGCTTTTTCTTTCCTCGAAAACACTGTCCCACAAGAGGGAATTTGACTTTAAAAGAAGGAAATTAACTTTTTTAATTATGGGACGGGGGAATGGTGAGATATGGTGGAAATGCAGAAAAAAGATGGAAAGGAAAGAAGGTGCATGTGTGCACAATATGGAGTGTGATCGCCAGGTGCTCGTGGGCACTGAAGGAAACGGGCGGGAAGGAAGAGTGTGTACTTACCTTCACCCGGAGATCACGGGAGTTGTGTGCGTGGGTCCTACCTCCTCCTTCCACCGTCCGGCCGGCGAAGGAGATTTAGCTCCGATGGTTACCTTGCAAGAAGAGAACAACAAGGAACAAGTGACAAAGGGATTAGACTGTGAAAGTGTAGTAAAAGCTCACATGAAATGAAAGAAAAAAGCATTAAATGGGGATTAACACACCTTGTGGGGTGGTGTTAAACCCTAAAAAAAGTGGGTAGGGAGGAAATGCTATGTGTGTGTGTGTATGGGAATGTGAGATGGACGGAATGCACTAAGAAAAACTAAAAAAAAGAAGAACGGAGGGGAAAGGGGAACGACAATGCAGCCCGTTGTGGCGACGGATGGAGAGGATGAAGAGAGGCCCCGCCCGCCTTGCTCCAATGCTCGTGAGAAGAACGGAGGCTCCAGATCCCAAGGAGGAAGGCGTGGGGATGACGAGCGTTGAACATGCTCCTCCTTGACCTCGGAACGCGAGCTTCTGGCCTGGTAGGGCTTCGCCTCGGGGAGTTGGAGAATTATGGTTCAGAGGTCGAGGCACCAGTTCGGCAGGGCTTCGCCGTCTCTGGGGTTGGATGCTCAAATGGTTACCCTCGGGTCTGTATTTATAGGCAAAACATGCCAAAATTGTGTCGGGTACAATCTACGCCTATCTTTAATGAAATGCATCTACCTTAGTCGCCGCATTTTAAAAGATGCCTTGATTTTCGCTTGAGTTGACATTCGCATGATGTTTATAGCCCACAACTATGTTGAGAATCACATCGGGCAAAGATGCCGCGTTTTCCTACAAATCGATCTTGATTTGATTGCTGGTTTTGAAAACGCGGCGATACGTGCAGACGTGATTCTAAATTTGCCATGATTCGAAGCATGGGAGCTCTTAAATGCCGCGGCTTTAGGGGCTTGGCTTAGGCTTTGACTTTTAATCACGTCAGCTTAGCCAGATGCATTTCTTGATTTTTCATGATTTGAAACGTGACCCTTTTAAATGCGGCGGTCTTAGGCACATGGCTTAGGCTTTGACTTTTAATCGCGGTGGGCAGATCGGATGCAAATCAAAATTCAGCATGTGATCAAAAGCAAGTGTGATTTGCGTCGGTCTTACCCGCTGCGGATCACATCTCTTTAGAAGGCATCCACTGTACCAGACGCGATTAATTTAAGTTCAACAAACCTATTTGACCCCTTTTGAGAAATTCATAAAAATCCTAGAAAAATTCAGAAAAATAAGAAAATCACTCAAGAGGTTAACTGAAGAGAGCCACTTTGAGGCATTGTGGTATAACATGAAATTTGCTCGATATGTTGCTAAAATGGCGTGTCTATAGCTGCCTCGCCTTGGCGTCTGCTTTGCAAGGAAGTGGAGCGAAGTGACACGAAATGAAATAAATTAAATGGGTTGAATGAATTGGAATGAAGTGGAATGTAGACGCCAAGGTGTGATGAGACACGCCCTTAACAACATACGACTGGAGCCGTTCGTCAATTCGAAGTGAAGCGGCTTTTTCAAAAATCTTAGGTGAAAACTCAATGGCTGGACGAAAGGAAAAAGAGTGTGTACGTGGGCACGAAAGGGAGAAAGATCAACTTCCAGTGTCGGGGAAGTACCTAAGGACACAATCCATTAGGTTGCACCATCGGGGGCGTCTGCCACTGTCTCAGGTGGATCTTTGGGAGTTTAGATGAATTGAAATAGGAATCCAAGGCAAATGAGTTTCTCGAAAGAAGATCGTCAAACATTAACGCAATGAACTGAGTACTTGACTCGGAGTGGAATATTTCATGTTAACTGGCATTGAGGAATGATTGGTTCTCTTCAATTAAAGACGAGAGTGATCGTCCGGAATTATGATCAAAGTCCTACATGATGCATGCTGGGCTAAAAGAAAAAGATTAAAACAAAATAAAATATAAGATAATAAATGATAATATTGTTACGGTGCCGAAGTCAAGATACCGGACGGAACCATCATCCTTCTGCAACGTAACGACCTATCCTTAAGTCATAAGAATTCTCTGGAATTATCATTGTTTTTGGCGGAGGAGGGGAACTCAAATTTTAGATTCATCAGAGCCTCAAGGTCCTTGATGCGTTCTAATAGGGTATACCCTATAATAAGATGCAATATACACAATACCAGAGGTGGCGGTCGCCGAAGATGATCATGAATTGTGCGGCGAAAAGGTGTCCAGATCCTGCACTCAAAGATCCATCAGCACTGACAAGCAACATATAATATGGCAGATCATGAAAAAAATAATGTTACTTGTAAATTGCGTCGGGGAGACTGGACACCTTTCAAACATGAATCGCGTCCACTGTATCGGACGCAATTCAGGCTGTCAATCCGAGATTTGATAGTTTGGCTCTTCTCCTTCCCTTACTGTGTGCATGAGAGCTGCCTCCAGGTCAAGGGGTCACAAGACACCCTCCCACTTATTCTTTTCATGCACTCACCCCTTTTTATGCTCTCTCTTCTCTCCCAAGGTGCAAGAATTTTTGAAGCAAGGAGAAGAGGAAGAGGAGGAGGAGAAGCCTTTGGAGGAGGGGAAAGGAGGAGAAGCTTTAGAGAGATGGACTATGGTGGTTCTTCCTCCTCCAAGGGATTGAGAGGAGAAGGGTTCCAAAGGTTGAGTTCAATGGGAGGACACATTTGCAAGCTTGTCCAAGCCAAGTTGGTAAGTAGATGTTGATTTCTTTAGGCTTTGGTTGTGCTTTGACATGCTTTTAACATTTTCTTTGGTGTTCTTCCTTTCTTCTTTCTCTTTTTTTCCTTTTCTTTCTCTCTTCCTCTTCCAATGACCGATATCTTCATCTCCGTCCATGCACAAAATCCCCATGCAACGCCATTACTATCCATGCTCATGGACATAGGATTACCCTCTCTTCCCGGGTAATCGACGCTATATGCGCCTCCCATGGCTCCAACAACTCACCTCCACTATCACCTTGGATATGACCAACATCCTTAAGGAGTGGGGGATCAACGACCTCGCCGTTCATGCCAAAAGATACCACGAGGTCCACCTTGATTGGGCGGCCATGGGGGCTGTCACGCCCCGATATTTTAGCAACGGAATAAATACCGGGGGACGTGAACGATACAAACAGACATATCACAGTTGAATAACACAGAGTCACAATTGAATATAATAACACATTCGAGACTATAATATGGTCACCAAATGTATACTTTATTCCGTTCCATTCAACTAGTTACAACCTTACATAAGAAGAACTCACTGAAAAGAGTTCATTATTCAATAACAATGTTTCTCTAATACATCAACTACTCAATTGTCTATTTCTAAACTGTCAACTATTCATATGACGGGTGCTCATCACTCTTGCCCTGCCCCATTGGACTCCACTGGTTCTTCATCACTTCCTGAAAAAGGGCAGGATGATAGGGGTGAGCGAACTAGCTCAGTAGGATTTACATCTCAATATTGTGCGGGCACTAGTATACATGATTAGCATTTTAAATAGGCAGATATGCACATGAATATGATGACAATGTATGCAATACTAACATATTGAATAGCAGAATAGAACGTATATCATATCAGATCAAAATGTCGAGTTGCATATACAATGAACAGATATTTCAAGAGTAGAATCGTATCAAAAGAGATTGGCCATATTCAAACAGATCTCATGTGTTCACATGAACAGACGTATCATATCATATCAAGTCAAACTTATCATATCAAATAAAGGCACATTTTCACAATCTTGCGTGTTTGTTTGTGCTATGCCAAGCACCAAGAGTTCATACTCCCGCTGTTAATAAGTACGTTGGGGGACTCTTCCCCAGGACCGGACAGGGCCCCTATTGCACAGGCATTAGATCAAATTTGGACTGGAGTCCCACGTTGTGCCGATCAAACAGATTCATTTTATGGCCACAGAGTTCAATAACAAGCTCGTAGTACAAGGAACATGATCATTCATAGAGTCAAGGAATGGCAAACAGCTCAAAAGAACAAGGCAGGATAATGACGTATCTTATGTTTCATAGTTCATTAATGTCTTGACATGAGGATGTTTCTAAGGACAGATCGTATGTAAAACATGTGCTTTCCTAACATGTATGCATATGACAAGTAATTAATTTAACACCGGAAAACATGTAACCATGAAACTCATATGCAAATCATAACATTAATACCACTAACATGTCCATACTAACATGTATTCATCCCCACATTCATATCATATTCTTATCTTATCAATTGACAATAAGCAAGATCACAAGATAATCCAATGGACATAAGCTCAATCACAATTACACATTAGAATCGTATTCATATCATTACTATTTTCAATGGGTTGATTTATTTTAGGTCCATGCATACTATATAACATCATGCACATGCTAGTAGACATCATGAGATGATTAGACCTAAAATATGCAAATTTCTTGTAAGGGTAGTGTCGACACTAGATCAAGTGGTGTCAACACAATGCTTCAAACACAAGACAAAATCATGCAAAACTGGTTAAGTAGTGTCGACACTAGATCAGGTAGTGTCGACATAGTGCTTCAAATACAAGGCAGAAAGGTCAAGTAGTGTCAACACAGGATCAGGTAGTGTCGACACTAGAGATAGCTTCCAGAAAACCTTCTGGCCAATATGGGACAGTGTGTCGACACTAGCACAGGTAGTGTCGACACTAGATCAGCTCCCAGACACTTTCTGGGTCAAACTGGGACAGTGTGTCGACACTAGATCAGGTAGTGTCGACACTAGAGAGCTTCCCAGAACACTTTCTGGGCTGTTTTGGGACAGTGTGTCGACACTAGATCAACTAGTGTCGACACTTGTGGCCCTTCCAGAAAAAAAGAATGAGTCAGGTGTGACCAGAAACCACGTCTCATGTAGCGATTCACTTTCCCTTCTAATAACTCTCTAAAGAATGACATTTAGACAAAATGTTCAACACAAAAGATGACGAGGACAACTAGTAGAAGAACTTTTATGTTGGGGGTTGATCAAATTCGGTCTCTAATCTTAAGAAAACATATTAAGAACAAAAAGTCAAGTGTACCCCGAAATCACAGTATCATGCAGAGACTCTCTTATCATGCTCCTAACTCTCTAACAAAAGACTTTTGGACAAAATGTCCAACATAAAAGATGAGAGTGATTTCAATTGGAAGAACTTTGATGAAGAAAGTTTAGTCAAATTCGGTCTTGAATTATGTGCATAATAAGAAGAATGGGAAAAGCCCTAACTGTGCGAGACTTCGAGAAAACCACGAATACACAATGTATACTCCATGAAAACTAGTCAAACCAAGTGCAAATGAACCTAGACTCAAGGAACTACATGATGGTGTTGGTTTTCTTTAATCTTGGCCCGAGAACACCTACCTTTGTATACTAAGAACTCTCTGCAGATTTCTGGGTTGATGCAGAGCGAGGTTGAGGAAGACCACGTTTTCCCCAGCCGTTCTCCACTCCTCCAGCGCTCCAAACTTGTTGCTCACGACCCAAACTTGTTGCTAACCCTTCCCTAAACGTTTTGTGAGGAGTTCTTATAGTTATAGGGTGTATTTACAAGTCCTAACAGGACTAGGAAAGGGGCTGCGAATTCTGTTTCCTAGTTTCCAAGAAATCTGGGATTCTCTCACCCACAGGAGGTAGCAAAGGTTTAGGAAACCACCTCTTAGAGTTGGGTTCGGTTTTGGCTTACCTTACATGACTAATCACCCATCTTTTAACCCTATATTGCCCTCTCTAATTATTGCATAATTACATACACGAATTTCTGGGTATTTTCTTGTCCCAGATTTTTATCCTTGGGCCAAAAGTACTCCATTGACCCAATCTTGTTAATGGGTTATTAATACATAATGTTCTGAGTCTCTCCAACATGTTTATTTAATTTATGGTCGGGTTATTTTTCTGCGTTAATAATTTCCGACTTAGTTTCTAAACTCGGATAATTTGTCACGTGTGACGCACACTCGGCCAAGCGGATTTTCCGTTGCACGAATTTCTTTGTGGAATATTTATAGATAATATATGGGGTTGATTTATAATTTTTACGGAATTTCCAGATGTGTTTTCTCACGTACGATAGTGGTACGTAAGTTCTATCTTTCCGATAATACGGAAGTTATTTATTTACTATTTTCATACTTGAATTTGTTCATGGGTCATAAGTTGTCCATTGGTCTAATTTATTTTATGGACTATCCTCACATATTGTTTGGAGTCCACCCATTATTTTAATTTGGTTCATGATCATATTTTATACACATGATAATGGATTTTCCAACTTATTTCTTAATTATGATAATAAGTCACAATAACTCTTGAACATACCTCAAATGACTTTTATTGACCCAAATTTCTTTATGGATCATTAGAGATACTATTTGAAGTCCATCTATGATTTTTATTTAATTTTTTGACTCATCTAAGTATGTGTATTAATGATTTCCTGACTTATTCCTTGATTACGACACTCAGTCGCAAACGCCTTAAACTTGGACCATTCGATTTCCTTTTGCACAAATTTCTTCATGGGTCATTAGGGAGCATTATTTAGAGTTGAACTATGATTTTTATGAAATTTTCTAATGGGTTTTTATATGTATGATAATGACACGTGCATTTTTACTATTTCACCAATATTGATTTTATCGTTTTCGATTTATTTCTAATTTTCCAATTACCGAATTTCCGGGGTGTTACAGGGGCATTAGTAGAATTATGGCACCATCAAACCCATACTTTCCTCTTTAAAACCTTTGAAGCCACTATTTTATTGGAAGAGGTTGAGATTATCCTAGATTTGAAGCGGATGAAGTGGGGCGCGGAAGATGAGATGGTGGTCATGCCAAGGGGCTACACGAGCAAGAGAGCGCTGGAAAACTTCATGGATGCAAGGGAGGCTCAAGGTGTTCGGACTGAAAAAGGTATCAACTTGCAAAAGATGGTGGCCTGGACCATGAAGGAGTTGCCACGGGCAGGGAATGGCGAGAGGTTAGAACAGGTGATGAGGGGATTTGCCATCTGCGTGGCAGATGCGCTCCTCTTCCCCTCTATCGATAATACTTTGGAAGAGGATCAAGTTGGCGCAGTGTGTGCCATTTGGGAAGGTGAGAGGTTGGGACCGACGGTGCTAGACTTTCTTTATAGCAGACTGACAGCGGCGAGCTTGGGTAGGCCTCCATATGGTTCAATGCTTTTATTTACTTGTTGGACTGACCTACACTTCAAGTTTGATGTTAACAACGAAGTTTCTAGCTCATCCCGTATCTTTTCCAAGAGTCCGCTTAAGCATTTGGACAACATCGTCAGCTTGGAAGGGCGCGTGGCTAATCGGGTGCCACAACTTAAAACGCGGGCGGATTGGCGTGATTACTTCCGAGACATGCCCGGGAATGCGTTTTCTTGTACTCCGGTGCCACTTCTTACCAGGGACTTGCGGACCCGGCTAGCACCCAGTGTGGACTTGCAGCTAATTGGACTTCTGCGGCGCAACTTTGAAGGGCCGTCTCACCTCTCGCCAATCAAAAGGCGGGATATCGGCATAAATAATGATGGCGAGGAGGCGGACACAATTAAAGCGTCGTGGAAGGTGTGTTCCTTTAGGAGGCTGGTCCCAAATGCAGAGGAGGTTGAGAATGACTGGATGATTTATTTAAGGGAACTCGGGAAATTGTGGCCCAAAATGGCCATCTGCAAACGATGTGATTGAATCTTTAATGAAAATCGTATCGTTTTCTTAACATGGCAAAAATGTCCCCTCAATGTGATTGCATCATCCAAACAGCTTGAATTTCCTCCTCAGAATGAAGCCTCGGGTGGGTCCTTTAAAACGCGTCTAATGCAGACGCCGCGGATATCTTCTTGATCCGCGTCGACTTAAACTGCCGCCTTTTACTTGAATCGCATCTTCTGACCCCGACGCATTTCCAATTGTACTTTAAATTTTCAAAAATCATGCGCTTAAGGGTCCACGCCAGGTAATTATGACTTTCTGAATCGTGGCGGCTCCCAGGGCAGAATCACGGCAGCCAAGGCCACCATGTTTCATCATGAAATGCGGCCACTAAGGTGGACGCCTTTCAAAGCCGCGGCCACTGTGCTGGACGCGATTCAAAAGGCAGCCCGAGGGGTGATTTTTTTGGCCTGATTTTGCACAGTTTTGCGTATTAACTTGTTTTTGGCTTATTTGCTTTGCAGGGTATAATGAAGCCGAGGACAATGTGGCCTCTTGTCCTAGCAGCATATCAGAGGCTCCCGGACTTCCAGAGGGAGAGAGTCCAGGAGATGGGCTTCGGGCCGATCTTGGAGATCGAGCCCTTCTTCGTAGACAGCTCCCTGATCCAGGAGCTACGAGAGAGGTGGGATCGGGCCAGCAGGGCCTTCTTGTTCCCCTGGGGGCACATGGTGCCCAGTTTGGAGGACGTAGCCCGGATCACGGAACTACGGGTAGACGGGGAGGCGGTGACGGGGGTCACCTACGTAGATTACACTGAGCACACACAGGATCTACTGGGTTTGGACCCCCAGGGAGAGGACGACCTCGGCGACCGGAGGATGGTCGGCCGAGTGGCATTGTTGGAGAGCCTGGGCCTCAGGGGGGTGTGGCAGAGGGCAGAGGAGATGCTGCCGGAGTTCGTGCAGCGGGCGGCAGGGCTGGTGCAGGCGGTTTATGGCCAGGACCCTGATGATGAGGAGAGGGTGGATAGGGATCTAAGGGGGACGGCATTCATTGCCGATTTTTGGAGATTTTGGAGGATCTGGAGGGGGTCGGGCAATATGCCTGGGGTGCAGCCTTCCTGGCCCACACCTTCGCCGACCTCTCTAGTAGGATTGGGAGAGAGACTACAGTGGGCGAATTCGTGCCCTTTCTACAGGTACGGCCTTTGATTTCGAACTCCTTTTTAAATTCTGTGCTTTAACTTCCTGCATTTTAAATTGTTTAGCCAAGACTAATCAGTGTGTGTGTATGCAAGTGTGGAGCTACTATTACATCCCCATGGGCAGGGTGACCCAGGTGAGGCCTGACATAGTGCCCCTCGCCCGGAGGTCACTTTCGGTGGTGACGACAGCCACCTACTCTTTCTATCCCAACGTCCTCCGTCGAGACCTCTGGGACTTCCCAGCCCTCCTGGTACGCACCACATTTAATTCTTTTAAATTCATGCATTTAATATGGATTGTCATGTGACTAACAAATGCATGTGCATAGGTCTTGTGGAAGCCCTATGTGGGCCAGGGTGACGAGGGTCAGCCGTGGGTCGAGAGTGGCCGACCTCGGTTCGGGTGGGTCCTTTGGGTCCACTGCCTGAACGAGATTGAGCCGCTCCGCCTGCAGCTGGCTGCCCGCACCCATGGCCTGCATCAGGCGTGGCACGTGGAGACCGAGCCTCGGGGCATTGGGAGGAGGATGCGGGGGAAGGCGAATACGGTGGACTGGCGTCTCTGCTTCCCAGAGCAGTACGCGGACTAGCAGCGGGGCAGCCAGCTCGTGGAGTCGGACGCCACCGACAGCCTCGCCTACCTCCAGTGCTTCCAAGAGGAGTACGGGGGCCGCGACTTCATGAGGCCAGCTAGGGTATGCACTTCTTACCTTTACATGCTTTCAATATGATATGCGTATTATTCTAACAATGTGTGTGCATATGCAGGACGCTCGGGATGACCTCATCGACACCCTCCATGCCCAGCTGGCGGGTGCGGAGGTGCAGTTGGCCGAGGCACGGGAGGCTCTCGATGCATTGGTAAGTGTAGAAAAATATACCTTTGCTTTTATTTATCTTACCATATGCTGACCTGACCTTGGATTTGTGTAGCGCGCTGCCCGGACGACCGTGGAGTGCACGGACGTGGCTGGTGCCTCCTCGAGTCAGAGCATACTTGACCCGCAGACGGCCTCTCTCTGGGAGCAGCTAGCGGCGACAGTGGCTCGGGCGGAGGAGGCGGAGCACGACCTCTCTACACGGATAAGTAACTTAATTAGATGCCTATGCAAATTGAATTGCTTTATACTTACCTGTGCTTGTTCTTAGTGCAGTCTGACGATCTTCAGAGCGCGCTCATGCAGAAGATGAGCACCTGTGCTGAGATGACCGAGTTGTCTCAGCAACTATCCGAGCTGTGGACGCAGGTCACCCAGCAGGACTCAGACCTGCCGTGGGAGGCTATGGAGCTGCGCATCACGCTCTCCCTGGAGCGCTGGGACCACAAGAGGCAGCAGGCCCGGTGGGACCAGGAGCGGGACCGTCTGACGCAGCACGCTGTGGAGGCACGTGCGAGCCTGGTCGCCTCCGAGCGCCTGTTGAGGGAGGCAGAGAACCGCTACCGGTGGGGGCACGAGCGTGCAGTGCAGGAGGGGCGAGCCAGCGCCTGCTCTGCGAGCTTCATTGCGACATCCTCTCAGTACGAGAGGAACATCGAGGAGGGACGCGCCGCCCAGGGGTCGACTGGTTCCCGCGCCTCCATGAGGCCTCCAGCTCCACGCTCGGCAGCAGACCCCGGTGAGGTGGAGAGTAGTCGCCAGCAGCGACCTGCAGAGAGTGGTGGCGAGAGTTAGGCCACCTACCATGACATTGTACTTTTACCTTTTCTTTTGATGATGTATGCCCGGTCAGACACTTCAGGATGTACTCGGGGTTGACCCCCCCCTTTTGGCCACATATATATATGTGTTTTTTTGTCATTCCTGAAATAATTGAACAAACAAGTTAAATGTCTGCTCTGGCTCAGCCCCTTGCATATAAATGGTGATTGGTTTCATGAACTTGTCAAGGGGCTGAGCCTTTATTTAAATAAGGCGAGAAATAGAAGGGTGATAGAATTTACAATGCAACATGCAGATGCTAGCAAGATATGAACAGATGAATATGCTCTTAATTTGTACAAGTAAACCAAAAATATTTTTTTTGGGTTTTTAAGATATTCAATTTTTTTGGCTTTTGATAATATTCTATTTTTTGGTTTTTGGGAAAATATACATTTTTTGTGTTTTTTGGAAGATATTCAAAAATTTTTGGGAGTTTGGGGATATTTAATTTTTTTTGGAGTTTGGGGATATTCGATTTTTTTTGAAGTTTGGGGATATTCGATTTTTTTGGGGTTTGGGGATATTCAAATTTTTTTTTGGATTTTGAATATATTCACAAGATATTCTATGCTATTTTTTTGGATTTTGAGAATATTCAATTTTTTTGGATTTTGAAAATATTCAAAAAACAATTTGTTTGGCTTTTGAGAATAAAAAGCCGCAACCCGGCGTGGTCCCTTCTTAAAAAGACGCTCGGAACAAAGAGGATCCGCTCCTAATTGGAAGAACGTGATACTTGGATCCTTTTGATTACTCGGCCACCATTAAGGGTTCATTAAATATCCTTGAGTGTGTTAGACAGAGGTTTGGACGTGCTCGAATGGTGCCTTCTCCCAAGGTGACCTTTGGTGCCATCTTCCTCAGTCGATCGTTGCTTTGCCTTGACTCCAGGACATACCTGCGGGGGAGAATGGAAGAAGTGTTTCGGAAGTCCGCCAATAGCCTGGGATACCGGGGAGATACTTATTCCTCTGCCCTCATACTCAGTGGGGTTCGGTCTTTTTTTGGCTTTTGGGGTTTTGGCATGCTTATGACCGGGTCTATTTGGATCTCCGCGGGGACTTTGCCGCTCTTGACATGCTTTTTCATTTGATTTGATTTGCCTATTTTGGCTCTTTTTCTTTTAATTATCATTGATCCTTTTCTTTTTCCCCTTGCTATGCCTTGACCTACATCCGTTTGAGCTTTGGGTAGATTCAAAGGTCGATCCCTTAGGTTTCCCTTCCCATTGGCGGACCGAGTGGAATAAAGAAGCGGGTACTGCCCTAGACTCTTGGTTTGGCGTTGATCTTCCTTAGATTTTGTACCTCCGGCTTCCGAGGGGTGGGCGTGTAAGTGTGTGGGTGTCGACACCTCTAGCTAACCCACCAAGACCTGGAAATGAATTAATAATGATGGCTTTTCATTTTAGGATCCGTGCACCACCTAAATCCGAACACCTATCTAGGGGTAGTATTTTTTTAAATGAAGCCCATTCCAAGGGTGAGAGAGCTCCTCACCCTCCGTGTTGACTAGCCTATACACGTTGCCTAGATATGCTTCTTTAACTACGTACGACCCTTCCCAGTTTGGTTGTAGTTTGGATCGGGGTCTACCAGGTTTTACAAAGATTCTTTAAATGATCATTTCACCGACCTTAAACTTTCTCTCAATAACTTTCTTTTGATAAAAATGTGTGAGTCTATTTTGATACGCTCTCGTGTGTCCTGCGGCGATCATACGCCTCTCATCTAGGAGTTCCAGTTGTGCTAGGAGCGATTCGTGCCGCTCATCAATTGACAAGTCCTTGTCAAGCTGGATCCTTAATGAGGGAATAAGAATTTCATATAGTACTACAGCCTCCATTCCGTAAGTGAGGGCGAACGGTGTCTGCCCTGTGGGAGTACGGATTGAAGTGCAGTAGGCCCATAGAGCTTCTACAAGCTTTTCTGGCCACTCCGAGAATCTGTTAGCCTCACATGTTTTCTTGATGATTTTAATTATAGTTTTGTTTATGGCCTCTTCTTGGCCATTGCCTTGCAGATAATAAGGATATGAATGATGCAATGCAATTTTATACCTGTTGCAGAGGTCACACAGTTCTTGAGAGACAAACTGAGGCTTGTTGTCAGTGACGATGGTACTCGGGATGCCGAACTTGGTGATGATGTTTCTCATGATGAATTTGTAGATGGTTGTTGCCTTGATTTTCGCATATGCTTCGGCTTCCGCCCACTTGGTGAAGTACTCCGTTGCAGTGAGGATGTATGACTTTGTTTTGTT
Source organism: Colocasia esculenta (assembly GCA_014218235.1). Taxonomy (NCBI): domain Eukaryota; kingdom Viridiplantae; phylum Streptophyta; class Magnoliopsida; order Alismatales; family Araceae; genus Colocasia; species Colocasia esculenta. Next base: position 24,179,321 of record CM024761.1, on the reverse strand, counting down.
CTGGGAGTTGGGATCACCAAGGGGACCAATGATGTCGAAAGCCCACATAGAGAAAGGCCATGGGGAGGATATTGGGTGGAGTGTAGAGGACGGAGCATGAATTTTTTCGGCATGCGGTTGGCACTTGACACACCGACGGACAAAGATAGAGCAATCCTCCTCTAGAGTAGGCCAATAGAAACCCTGCCTAAGAATCTTCTTAGCAAGCATCTAGCTATTCACATGGCCACCACACACACTCGAATGGGCCTCCTCAACAACCTTCAGAACTTCATCCTCATCCAGGCATCTAAGCAAAACTTTGGAAAATCCCCTTTCTGTATAGCGAATTTCCAATCAAGGTATATCTCTGGGACAGCCTCCTTATGGCTTTCTTTTCCTCATTTGTGGCTTCTTCAGGGTACGACTGATCTTTACAATACCTTGCTATCTCATAATACCATGGCTTCTCTTCATCTACTAACTCTTCTTCTAGATCTAATAACATAACTTCAACTTTCTTCCTTTCCAACTTCTTCAACATATTTCCTTGATATGGAGAAAGACGGGGTCCCGAACAGCAGGGGTATTGCGGTGTGCAATTTGAATGTTGTCAAAGTCCCCAGGATAGCACATATTGAGAGTTGAAGCGATGGTAGCAAGGGCGTCAACTAGAAGATTCTGATGACGAGGGACATGGACGAAAATCAACTTGGAGAATAGCTTGGCATAGGCTGAGGCGAGTTCTTGGTAAGGCTTGAGCTTTGGATCACGAGTGAGGTATTTGGTGAGCACTTGGCGTAAGACCAGCTGACTATCACCTACAATTCGCAGATGGGTGACACCATAGAAACGAGCGAGCTCCAGACCAGCTAACAAAGCTTCATATTTAGCAATGTTATTGGTGGCAGGAAACTCTAATTTGTATGCTTGCGGAATGGTGACACCCTCAGGTGATAGCAGAGCAATCCCGATACCCTTTCCATGAGAGTTCAGAGCTCCATCAAAATATAACATCCACATTGGATCAGATTGGCTAAGGGACATTAGTTCTTCATCTGGAAACTCTGAACGGATAGGATCAAACTGGGGGATAGGATGATGAGTGAGATGCTCTACTATGGCATAGCCTTTGATGGATTTTTACTGAATGTAGGTGATTTCAAACTGGGAAAGGAAGCTTTGCCAATGTGCTAGCCTATTAGTTAGAATGGTTTTTTCAAGGAGGAACTTGATAGGATTCATGCGGGCTATAAGATGGACTTCGTGAGTAAGAAAGTAGTGCTTCAATTTCTGCACTACCCATACGAGCGTGGCACATGTCTTTTCCATTGCCGTGTACCGTTGCTCGCAGGGGTTGAGGAGTTTAGATAGGTAGTATGCTGCCCTTTCCTTGCCTTCTTCATCCACTTGAGCAAGGACAACTCCTATCGAATCTTCCAGGACAGATACATAGAGAATTAGCAGTTTGCCTAGAGTCGGCAGCCTCAGGACAGGGGGATTAGCCAAATACTCCTTAAGTCCGTCAAAAGCCACCTGACACTTCTCGTCCCATTTGAATTCGACTCTCGGCTTGGTGAGGTCGTAGAATGTTGGGAGACGAATTGGAAAATAAACTACAACCTCCTGATGAGACCTCGAACTTCCTTCAAATTCTTGGGAGGGGGCATTTCTCTTATTGCCTTCACCTTGTTGGAATCAATTTCTATACCCTCTTGCTCACGATGAAGCCTAGAAGCCTGCCCGATGAAACACCAAATACACACTTCTTGGGTTCATTTTTAATTGGTACTCTCTTGACCTCTGCAAGACCTTAGTTAAAACCCCAGGATGCTCAGCCATAGTCTTTGATTTCACCACTAGGTCGTCCACATACACCTCAATAAAAATGTGGATCATGTCATGAAAGATAGCCATCATAGCCCTTTGGTAAGTAGCTCCAGCATTCTTAAGCCCAAACGGCATGACCACATAACAGTAAGTTCCTCACGGTGTAGTGAACGAGGTTTTTTCCTGGTCTTCCTCAGCCAGCTTAATTTGATTATACCCTGAGAAGCCATCCATGAAGGAGAGGGTTTCATACCCGGCCGTGTTATCGATGAGCACGTCGAGATGAGGTAACGGGAAATCATCCTTAGGACACGCGCGGTTGAGATCCCAGAAATCGATACAAATTCTAATTCTTCCATCTTTCTTCATGACCGGGACAATGTTTGCCACCCAATTTGGATAAAGCACGACTCTAATAAACCTGGCTTTGTGGAGCTTATCGACTTCATCCTTCATTTTCAAAGCCATTTAGGGGTGGAAACGCCTCAACCGCTGCTTAATGGCAATGGATCCCGACTTAAGAGTGAGGCCGTGCTCAACGAGCGCGGTGTCCAAGCTTGGCATATCCTCGTAACTCTATGCGAATGTGTCCTTGTGTTCTTTGAGAACCTCAATGATTGCCTCCTCTTTAGCTGGTGATAAATTACTACTTATGAGGACGGTCCTAGGGTCTTCCTCTGTTCCTAGGTTGATTTCCTTAGTGATCTCCTCTACGGCAGCTGACAGTTCATCAAATCTCTTCAATCCGCTTGCAAATGCGTCAGCCTCATCCTCGAATTCTTCATCACCTTTCTCAATTGGGTCATCGTCATCCATGATCTCATAGACGCCGAACCCATCATCAATTAGGCATACTGACTGCTCATATTCTATATCCGGCAACTGCAAAGGCTCCTTTACAGATTCTGGAATTGCTAGGCATGCCTTGCACCTACGGGCTAGATCAGTGAGGAATCGGTGTGGAACCCTCTTACCCTTGGACTTCTTCTCAGAGACTGCCCCTAGCTTGCTGCCACCTTGACCTAGACTTGAACTACTAGGATCTACAATAGAAGGAGGAGTAGGAAAAGCAGTAAAGGAATCCCATGTGGGGGAAGGAGGAGTAGGACTAACATCAGTAAAGGAATCCCGCGTGGGGGAAAGAGGAAGAGCAGTAAATGATTCCCGCGTGGGGGATGATGGAGAAATATTTACAGTAGAAGAACTTCCCTTCGCGGGGGAAGATGGAGAAGGATCAACAGCAGTAGAGGAATCCCGCGTGGGGGAAAGAGGAAGAGCAGTAAATGATTCCTGCGTGGGGGATGATGGAGAAATAACAGTAGAAGAACTTCCCTGCGTGGGGGAAGATGGAGAAATTTACAGTGGAAGAACTTCCCTGCGTGGAGGGGAAGAAGGAGGAAAATTATTGAAAGCAGTAAAGCCCCCCTGCGTGGAGGGGGGAGGAGGTCCCTGCGTGGAGGGAAGCAGAAGGCCGGTCATGGGACCGGGGAGGAGTGGCCCGTCGGTCGGGGCACACTCGGAGGAGAGGAAGGAGGTCTCCTCGATGGAGACAATGGAGTCAGCCATTGTGGAGCCGATACCTCTGGGCCCCCCTCAGTGCTTAGCATGCACGGAGAGAGCAGATGAGGCGAGACTGCCAACTCGAGCAAGTGAAAAATGAGTACAAGTTCGAGGGAAGAAGGGTCCAAGCAGTGGGGTTGAAATTTGCTCGATATGTTGCTAAAATGGCGTGTCTAAATCGAGCACGCCCGCCGCCTGGAGTACTCCCTCAATAGGCACGCGGGGACGGGGGTGCCAGGCAACGGAAACAACCTCTTGTGGACATCAAAAAAGAACAAACAAAACAAGATATGAGCCCCAATTGCACATCATAATCAGGCCCAATCTATTGGCCCAAGGCAAGCCCAAAAACCACCCTATGCAAGGGGTCATCTTAATGGATCCCTCACCTTCCCCACTACAAAAGTTCTAAAAAAAGAGAAGCTTCCAGAGAGCTGCGTGGCTACCTTTTTTTTGGGGGGGGGGGTGGCTAGTGGTTTCTTGGGGACAAGGCAAAAAGTAGGAGAGCAAAAAAAAAGGGGTTTCTGGTTCCGGGGGTTCCGGAAGCAGCATAAAGAGGAAGAGGAAGAGAGAGCCAGAGAAAAGAAGGGGGGCTGGGACTTCCTGGTTTCCCTGCGTAGAAGACAAGAAGAGGAAGAGGTCAAGAGGAAGAGAAGACAAAAAAAAAGGAGCTCTCTCAGAAGAGAGTGACTGCAGGAAGCTTAGAACAGAAGAAGAGGGTGAGAGAATCAAGGAAAAGGAAGAGAGAGAGAGCTTTCCCCCATCCCATCCATCTCATCTTGTTCCCTCTTTCCCTTTTCATGTATGTTGGTCATTTAAGACCCCCCTACATGCTATGAGAATTTTATATATGTGATGGAGCATGTTAATTCTTTCCTCTTTATGCAATAGAATGTATGTATTTGATTTAATGGCTATTTCCTTGCCTCAATCCAATGCTTCCTCTGAGTTTTTCTTACTGTTTCATCCCTAGTTAGCAGTTGGACCTCACTCCATTTGGGGATGGATGCCCTTAATATCCAGTCCCCTGTTGTGAGAAATAGACGCAAACCCCTTCACCCAGCCGTGGGGATCCTTTTTACCTTGTTTTCTGCCTTGTTTTAGCCTCAGTTCTGCCATTTAGAACCCCTCTTGTGCTGCATTTCTGCTCAATCCCTGTTGAATGATGGCTGCCGACTCATAGCCATTTGAAACCTTGGGCCTTCAAGAGTGAGTAGATCAATACTCATGTCTTGTTCAAGACTCAAACTGGGACTGACAACCCTCCTCCATCATGGGGGTGCTACAAAACCCCTTGTGTAGCAAGAATTCCCCCATCTTTCATCTGATCTGAGCTTGAATGTTTGCTGCCGAATCACTCCAATTCCGGGTCCAAGCACAAAGGGTTGGGTAATATGATACCCATGCCCCGCTTAGGACCTAAATGAGATGTATTTGGCCCCAACATTGAGTCCGCATCGCATTTGTTCCATTTTCTAGGGTGAAAACCACGTAAGTAAAGAGATCTCTGTTGAAGGTCTGCTGCCGACTCACCTGGGCAGTGAGTTTTTGGCATTTTGGGATCGATTGGTGCGGCATTTCACCCATATAAAAGGCTGAAATCGACCAAGGTACACCTCAGTCCCTTCCATATAAATTTCGCACCGTTCCGACATGATTTGAGTGGCCGTCCTGGTGCAAATAGACAGTACTGCCTGGCCGCCGACTCACCTGGGCAGCGCGTGTGTTTTCAGCGGTTTGAGACCGATCGACACGGCTTTTCGCTCATGTAAAAGACTGAAATCAACCGAGACGTACCTCAGTCCTCGCCATAAAAATTTCGTGCCATTCCGAATTGATTTGAGTGGGCGTCCCTTTATAAATGGATGTTGCCGACTCAGCACTGCCTGGCTACCGACTCACCTGGGCAGTGTGTTTTCAGCAGTTTGAGACCGATCGACATGGCTTTTAGCCCGTGTAAAAGACTAAAATCGATCAAAATGCGCCTCAGTCCCTCCCATAAAAATTTCACGCCGTTCCGCCGTGATTTGAGTGTCGTTCCTTTGCAAATGAAGGTTGCCGACTCACACAGGCAGAACTGCTTGCTGCCGACTCATGCATGCAGAGCAGTTTCCTGCCGACTCACATAGAAATGAGACTCTATGAGGCCTCGGGTTAGATAATATGATATCTATGCCCGAGTTCCTAGACTCAAACATCATTGGATCGTCCACCGGACTGTTTTTGGTCTCGGTACTCATCGGTTCCCTCGTAGCCACGTCTCAGGAATCGGTACCGTGTGCCGTTTGGGTAGCGCCGTATATGGCCAACACCCCGTTTTGGTACCATCTCCTTTGTAGTGGATGGATACCATGAACTCCCCCACATCTCATATGCCCAGGGGAGATGCTGCAGAATTTTCCCCGTGAGTTTTAAACCGTTAGGTGTTTCTGGCTGGTGAGTCGGCAAGGACTCAGCAGGCTGCCGACTCACTGAATCAGCGAAGAGACTTGAACCAGTGAGTCGGAAGGCCTCATATATGATGAGTTGGCAAGCCTTGGTTTATGAGAACACTCATTTTTTATCCCGGTACTCATCGGTTCCCTCGTAGGTAAGCCTCGGGAATCGGTACCGTATGCCGTTTGGGTGATGTCGTACACGGCTAACACCTCGTTTTGGTGCCATCTCTATCATGGTGGACGAGTACCGTGCCCTCCCCTTTCGTTATGAGTAAGGGGAGGTGTTTCCGAATTTCCTCCCACATTCTCATGAGATTAAAAGACTTTACATAATTAAAAGACTTTAAAAAATCATGTTGGCTAGGTGATTCGGTAGCATTGCAGCAGCCTGCCGACTCACTGGTTCAGCAAGACCCTGCCGACTCAGCAGTCTGCCGACTCATGGTTGCAGCAAGGTTCTGCCAACTCACTTGAGTTAGCAGTCTGTCGACTCAACAGTTTGCCGACTCACTGGTTCAGCAAGACCCTGTCGACTCAGCAGTCTGCCGACTCATGGTTGCAGCAAGGTAGCAGGACCCTGCCGACTCAGCAGTCTGCCGACTCATGGTTGCAGCAAGGTTTTGCCAACTCACTTGAGTTAGCAGTCTGCTGACTCAGCAGTCTACCGACTCACTGGTACAGAAGGACTCTACCGACTCAGCAGTCTGCCGACTCAACAGCCTGGCCGACTCAGCAGTCTACCAACTCACCAGCATAACTACAACTACCATGTTTCAAATGAAACCAAGAGAATACAATTGGCATTAATTGACAAATATTAAGTGAATAAATGAATAAAAGCCTCCAAAATTGTATGATTAGAAAGAGCCAGACGCTATTAATAGAAATCTTTCCTCTTGTTGCTATTCCAGCTTCACTTCAGCACGCACTTTGCATCTTTATCAGATGTTTCCATTTTAAGGCCATGAGACTTTCTAATCTGGCGATTAATCAATGGTTTTCTCTCTCAGAGAGATGTAATTAATGTCGTTGCGTTTAGGCAACGGCGGGATCTTGGTCCCGACCTGATCTCCATTTTCGTTTGACGAAGTCAAACTGTGCGCAAATAGACCTAAAGTTCTTCGAATCTCGGAGGCAGAACACTTGTTGCCACTTCGGTGGCTGGCAGGCCTGCTCTATGCAAATTGCCGATTCATTTCTCATCACCATCGCTCGAGTAGCATTCGACGGGACTTGAATTAGCAATACGCATCCATGAGAAAACATGAGAAACATGATACAAAGAACTAAAAGATTTGAGATTTTCAAAAATCCATTTCCACACCTCTCTCACGAGACAAGCCCTCAGGTGCAGAGCATCGGGCGAACGACTAGTGTAGGACCGTACTAGGGAACTAGCACAGGTGCCACGAGTACAGTAAAAGCGGAAATGGTGAAGACTCCATAAAAATACGGAACTTCGTAAGACCTTAACTTGTCTCTCTGCTGTAGTCACGACGCATCGGGCCGTTGCGACCTTGTCGCGATGCCCAGACCGGTCGTGACACTGTCGTGACGGTCCAAGCCGTCGCGACCAGGTCGCGATGCTCAAGAGCGTCGCGGTGATGTCGCGACCGGCAAGACCGCCGCGACATCATCGCGACTGGCAAGGCCGCCGCGACATCATCGCGACCTCTATAGCGGTCGCGTCTTCAGCCGAGGGGGGTTCCAGTGCACTCCTCCCAGAGACCACCCCAAAAACACGATACAAGCATTCCACAGGGGGAGGGGAGCATGCTCAACATGTAGGAAAGCCATTAAACCATGCAAACCACCCTCAAAACCCCACAAACAAAGATTTACATGAATCTATGCTCGATGGAAATCTCACTCAACCACGAGCATGGTTCTCACACTCCCACACCCAAAACCCTGAGGAAAACACCATCTCAAGGGGGAGGGGAGCATGCTAGGACAAGAGCAGAACGAGGGTCCCTACCTCCAAGAGTAGAGCCGAACCGTTGGGGCCTTCACGTCGGAATGGCCACCTCCTCCTCGCTCCTAGCACCACGAGCACGTCCCCTGCATGAACGGGACGGCACCACCTCAGCACGAGCACCAAGAACTGACAAGAAATCGCAAGGGAGCTCGAGAGAGGAAGAAGAAGGAAGAAGAAGAAGAGAGAGGGTGAGAGGGGAAGAATGGGGCACAACCTCGGTTTTAAACCGACGGCCCCCAAGATGCGACGGGTCGGCCCGGCGTGACAATGACCATGTCGCGATGGCCACTCCTGGGGCGACCCCAAAAGCGGTCAAACCTCGAAGATCGAAAAAAGCAAATGCGACGGCTGACCAGGTCGCGTCAATGCTGTACGCACCTGCCACCCGACACGACCATTCTGACAGTGAGGACAGCGGTCACGTCTGTCAGAAAAGCAGTCGCGACACCTCCAGACGCCGTGACAAGAACGCGACGCCCACCCCCGTCGCGACCATGTCGCGACGGGCTCCCCTGGCACGATCATGTCGTGACTAGGGTGCCTGCCGCAAGCCTGAGGACAGGGCCAAGGGCCCAAGAGGGCCGGGTCTTACAAATGAACATAGCAAACCTATAAGACCAATTGCTAAAAGAACGTCAAAGGAACTGCTCGACCAATTGTAGAACCAGGTGGTGCTAAGCCAACTATACCACACACACACACACCACAGAATAAGTCACAAGAACCACAAGCTGAGTCATAAGGAACGACGCCACCACATAGGTTACGACTACTAGTTCATGATGCCAGTATCTGACCTGGACAAATGAACACAGAAACCACCTCTCAGTCTCGTAGCCAAGGATGAAAAGTCCAACTACGGCTCCACCACCACACTACGTAAGTTAAAGAACTATGCAGACCAACCAACGCCAATGCCAACACCACATAGCAAGCTACACAGGCTGCACACCCACGCCTGACACACCTCTACAGGTTCCAGAGCCCGTAGAGTGAGGCAAGTGGAAACACGGGACTAGCTGGGGTGTAACACCCTAGAAATTCGGTAATTGGAAAATTAGAAATAAATCGAAAATGATAAATTCAATAATTGTGAAATAGCAAAAATGCACGTGTCATTATCGTACACACAAAAACCCATTAGCAAATTTCATAAAAATCATAGTTCAACTCTAAATAATGCTCCCTAATGACCCATGAAGAAATTTGTGCAAAGGGAAATCGGATGGTCCAAGTTTAAGGCGTTTTGCGACTGAGTGTCGTAATCAAGGAATAAGTCAGGAAATCATTAAACACATACTTAGATGAGTCAGACAATTAAATAAAAATCATAGATGGACTTCAAATAGTATCTCTAATGATCCATAAAGAAATTTGGGTCAATATAAGTCATTTGATGTATGTTCAAGAGTTATTGTGACTTATTATCATAATTAAGAAATAAGTTGGAAAATCCATTATCATGTGTATAAAATATGATCATGAACCAAATTAAAATAACGGGTGGACTCCAAAAAATATGTGAGGATAGTCCATAAAATAAATTAGACCAATGGACAACTTATGACCCATGAACAAATTCAAGTATGAAATTAGTAAATAAATAACTTCCGTATTATCTGAATGATAGAACTTACGTACCACTATCGTACGTGAGAAAACACATCGGAAAATTCTGTAAAAATTATAAACCAACCCCAAATATTATCACTAAGCGTTCCACCAAGGAATTCGTGCAACGGAAAATCGGATTGGCCGAGTATATGACACACGTGACAAATTATCCGAGTTTAGAAACTAAGTCGGAAAATTATTAACGCGGAAAAATAACCCGACCATAAATTAAATAAACATGTTGGAGAGACTCAGAACATTATGTATTAATAACCCATTAACAAGATTGGGTCAATGGAGTACTTTTGGCCCAAGGATAAAAATCTGGGACAAGAAAATACCTAGAAATTCGTGTATGTAATTATGCAATAATTAGAGAGGGCAATATAGGGTTAAAAGATGGGTGATTAGTCATGTAAGGTAAGCCAAAACCGAACCCAACTCTAAGAGGTGGTTTCCTAAACCTTTTCTACCTCCTTTGGGTGAGAGAATCCCAGATTTCTTAGAAAGTAGGAAACAGAATTCGCAGCCCCTTTCCTAGTCCCGTTAGGACTTGTTGGTACACCCTAAATCTATAAGAACTCCTCACAAAATATTTAGGGAAGGGTTAGCAACACGTTTGGGTCGTGATCAGCAAGTTTAGAGCGCTGGGGAAGAGGAGGACGGCTGGGGAAAACATGGTCTTCCTCAACCTCGCTCTGCATCAACCCAGAAATCTGCAGAGAGTTCTTAGCATTCAAAGGTAGATGTTCTCGGGCCAAGATTAAAGAAAACCAACACCATCATGTAGTTCTTTGAGTCTAGGTTCTTTTGTACTTGGTTTGACTAGTTTTCATGGAGTATACATTGTGTATTCGTGGTTTTCCCGAAGTCTCGCACAGTTAGGGCTTTTCCTGTTCTTCATATTATGCACATGATTCGAGACAGAATTTGACTAAACTTCCTTCATTAAAGTTATTCTATTTGTAATCACAATCATCTTTTATGTTGGACATTTTATCCAAAAGTCTTTCGTTAGAGAGTTACAAGCATGGTAAGAGAGTCATTGCATGATACTGCGATTTCGGGCTACACTTAGCTTTCTGTTCTTCATATGTTTTCCCAAGATTCGAGACCGAATTAGATCAAACCCTCAACATCAACGTTCTTCTACTAGTTGTCATCTTCATCTTTCGTGTTGAACATTTTGTCTAAATGTCATACATTAGAGAGTTATAAGAGGTGGAAGTGAATCGCTGCATGAGACATGTTTTCTGGTTACACATGACCATGTGTTTTGTTTTGGAAGGGCCACTAGTGTCGACACTACTTGAGGTAGTGTCGACACACTGTCCCAAAATAGCCCAGAAAGTGTTCTGGGAAGCTCTCTAGTGTCGACACTACCTGATCTAGTGTCGACACACTGTCCCAGTTTGACCCAGAAAGTTTCTGGGAGCTGATCTAGTGTCGACACTACCTGATCTAGTGTCGACACACTGTCCCATATTGGCCAGAAGGTTTTCTGGAAGCTGTCTCTAGTGTCGACACTACTTGATCTAGTGTCGACACTACTTGACCCTTTTTCCTTGTATTTGAAGCACTGTGTCGACACCACTTGATCTAGTGTCGACACTACTTGACCAGTTTTACATTATTTTGTGTTGTGTTTGAAGCATCGTGTCGACACCACTTGATCTAGTGTCGACACTACCCTTACAAGATTTTGCATATTTTGGGTTTGATCATTCCTTGATGTCTACAAGCATGTGCATGATGTTATATAGTATGCATGGACCTAAAATAAATCAACCCATTGAAGAAAATGTTAATGATACGAATATGATTCTAATGTGTAATTTTGATTGTCCTTATGTTCTTTGGATTATCTTGTGATCTTGCTTATTGTAAATTGATAAGATAAGAACATGATATGAATGTGGGGATGAATATATGTTAGTATGGACTTGTTAGTGGTGTTAATGTCATGATTTGCATATGAGTTTCAATTGTCACGTGCTTTCCGGTGTTAAATTAATTATCTGTTCATATGCATACATGTTAGGAAAGCACATATTCTGCATATGATCTGTCTTTTGAAACATCCTCATGTCAAGACATTAATGAACTATGAAACATAAGATACGTCGTTATCCTGCCTTGTTCTTTTGAGCTGTTTGTCATTCCTTGACTCTATGAATGATCATGTTTCTTTTACTACGAGCTTGTTGTTGAAACTCTGTGGCCATAATATGAATCTGTTTGTTCGGCACAACGTGGGACTCCGGTCCAAAACTTGATCTAATGCCTGTGCAATAGGGGCCCTGTCCGGTCCTGGGGAGGAGCTCCCCAACGTACTTGTTAACCGCGGGAGTATGCACTCTTGGTGCTTGGCATAGCACACTGACATGCAAGATTGTAAAAATGTGCCTCCTATTTGACATGATAAGTTTGACTTGACATGACATGATACGTTTGTTCTTGTGGATACATGAGATCTGCTTGAATATGGCCAATCTCTTCTGACATGATTTTCTTCTTGAATTATCTGTCCATTGTATATGGAACTCAACAATTGATCTGATATGATATCCGTTCTACTTTGCTATTCAATCTGTTAGTATTGCATACATTGTCATCATGTTCATGTGCATATCTGCCTATTTAAAATGTTAATCATGTATATTAGTGCCCGCACGTTATTGAGATGCAAATCCTACTGAGCTAGTTCGCTCACCCCTATCATCCTGCCCTTTTTCAGGTAGTGATGAAGAACCAGTGGAGTCGGATGGGACTGGGCAAGAGTGACGAGCACCTGTCATATGAATAGTTGTCAGCTTAGGAATAGAAATTTAAGTAGTTGATGTATTAGAGAAACGTTGTTATTTGATTAATAAACCTTTTCAGTTGATTCTTCTTATGTGAGGTTGTATCTAGTTGAATGGAATGAAATAAGGTATACTTTTGGTGACCATGTTGTAGTCTCGAATGTGTTATTATATTCAATTGTGACTCTGCACTATTCAACTGTGATATGCCGGTTTGTACCGTTCACGTCCCCGGTATTTATTCCGCTGCTAAATATCGGGGCGTGACAGTTGGTATCAGAGCCCTAAACTTAGGGTCCAAGGGAATAGGAACATAGAATGAAACTAGATCACACGAGTCAAAATCTGTCGTACCTAATGTGAGCTTGGGTAGAACCAGGGGATAGAAACCGCAGGAGATTGTCATTTATCTCTGCACTTCGAGTCAAAAGGCTGGTGAGGAAAGGTTGTGTGGCCTTTCTTGCCGCTATTGTCATCACGAAGAAGGAAGTCAAAGTTGAGGACACCCATGTTGTCAGCGAATACACTGATGTTTTTCCAGAAGACTTGCCAGGAATTCCTCCTGAGCGAGTTGGTCCCTGGAGCAACACCAGTATCTAGGGCACCATATAGAATGTCCCCCGCAGAACTGAAGGAATTAAAAGAGCAACTGATGGAACTGTTAGAGAAGGGTTTCATTCGACCAAGTACATCACCTTGGGGTGCACCTGTCCTCTTCGTCAAGAAGAATGATGGGTCGATGAGGCTATGTATAGATTACAGACAACTAAACCAGTTGACTATCAAGAACTCTATACCTGCCTGGTGAGATTGGGTAGAACTTGGGGGCTTAGTCCAAATATTTAATTAATAACTAAATATTGTAAGTTACAAGGCATCAACAAGGAGTAAAGAAGACTAACCGGGTGATAATTTATTTTTGAAAGAACTTAAATATACAGCCATGGAGGATATACCTACACCATCTAAAGATGGACAAAGGTCGGTCCAAAGATTAACCAAAGCACTACGACAAGCTGCTCAACTGTTAGAGGATGCCCTAATAATGGCTAAGGGAGATACAAATGGAAAGGAAAGGTCTATGGGTGACAAAGGAGTTTGCGAAACTAATAAGAAAGAACAAATTACAACCACAGGAAACTTCAAACCTATAGCCAGAGAGAAACGGCCCAACAACAGTAACAAATCACACGAGAGAAAGAAGTGCAAGAAGTGCAAGAAGAAACTAGTTCATGCTCTTGTAAAAAGATGTCAGCATTGCAACAAAATAAATCATCAGTCCGAGGAGTGCTGGAGATTTCAGGGCAAGTGTTTCTGTTGTGGCAGCCAAGACCACAAGGTTAAGGATTGCCTTAACGAGAAATCAAGCTCAGGGAATAAATGGCAGAATAAACCAAGGAAAGAGGTATGAGAGAGGTATTCTTTCTAACTCGCTTTTATTTGACCCTGAAGTTACATCACCAATCAATCATTATATTATTAGCAATCCACAATTTGATTCCCTTTAAGTCCAGCCCGTAAACACATGTGAATTTGGGGACCAAATTCTTTTAAGTGGGGGAGGATGTAACACCCCAGAAATTCGGTAATTGGAAAATTAGAAATAAATCGAAAATGATAAATTCAATAATTGTGAAATAGTAAAAATGCACGTGTCATTATCGTACACACAAAAACCCATTAGAAAATTTCATAAAAATCATAGTTCAACTCTAAATAATGCTCCCTAATGACCCATGAAGAAATTTGTGCAAAGGGAAATCGGATGGTCCAAGTTTAAGGCATTTTGCGACTGAGTGTCGTAATCAAGGAATAAGTCAGGAAATCATTAATACACATACTTAGATGAGTCAGAAAATTAAATAAAAATCATAGATGGACTTCAAATAGTATCTCTAATGATCCATAAAGAAATTTGGGTCAATAAAAGTCATTTGAGGTATGTTCAAGAGTTATTGTGACTTATTATCATAATTAAGAAATAAGTTGGAAAATCTATTATCATGTGTATAAAATATGATCATGAACCAAATTAAAATAATGGGTGGACTCCAAACAATATGTGAGGATAGTCCATAAAATAAATTAGACCAATGGACAACTTATGACCTATGAACAAATTCAAGTATGAAATTAGTAAATAAATAACTTCCGTATTATCGGAATGATAGAACTTACGTACCACTATCGTACGTGAGAAAACACATCGGAAAATTCTGTAAAAATTATAAAACAACCCCAAATATTATCACTAAGCGTTCCACGAAGGAATTCGTGCAACGAAAAATTGGATTGGCCGAGTATATGTCACACGTGACAAATTATCCGAGTTTAGAAACTAAGTCGGAAAATTATTAACGCGGAAAAATAACCCGACCATAAATTAAATAAACATGTTGGAGAGACTCAGAACATTATGTATTAATAACCCATTAACAAGATTGGGTCAATGGAGTACTTTTGGCCCAAGGATAAAAATATGGGACAAGAAAATACCCAGAAATTCGTGTATGTAATTATGCAATAATTAGAGAGGGCAATATAGGGTTAAAAGATGGGTGATTAGTCATGTAAGGTAAGCCAAAACCGAACCCAACTCTAAGAGGTGGTTTCCTAAACCTTTGCTACCTCCTTTGGGTGAGAGAATCCCAGATTTCTTGGAAAGTAGGAAACAGAATTCACAGCCCCTTTCCTAGTCCCGTTAGGACTTGTTGGTACACCCTAAATCTATAAGAACTCCTCACAAAACATTTAGGGAAGGGTTAGCAACACGTTTGGGTCGTGAGCAGCAAGTTTAGAGCGCTGGGGAAGAGGAGGACGGCTGGGGAAAACGTGGTCTTCCTCAACCTCGCTCTGCATCAACCCAGAAATCTGCAGAGAGTTCTTAGCATTCAAATGTAGGTGTTCTCGGGCCAAGATTAAAGAAAACCAACAACATCATATAGTTCTTTGAGTCTAGGTTCATTTGCACTTGGATTGACTAGTTTTCATGGAGTATACATTGTGTATTCGTGGTTTTCCTGAAGTCTCGCACAGTTAGGGCTTTTCCTGTTCTTCATATTATGCACGTGATTCGAGACCGAATTTGACTAAACTTCCTTCATTAAAGTTCTTCTATTTGTAGTGACGATCATCGTTTATGTTGGACATTTTATCCCAAAGTCTTTTGTTAGAGAGTTACAAGCATGGTAAGAGAGTCGTTGTATGATACTGCGATTTTGGGCTACACTTAGCTTTCTGTTCTTCATATGTTTTCTCGGGATTTGAGACTGAATTAGATCCAACCCTCAACATAAATGTTCTTCTACTAGTTGTCCTCTTCATCTTTCATGTTGAACATTTTGTCTAAATGTCATTCGTAAGAGAGTTATAAGAGGTGGAAGTGAATTGCTGCATGAGACATGTTTTCTGGTTACACCTGACCATGTGTTTTGTTTTGGAAGGGCCACTAGTGTCGACACTACTTGAGGTAGTGTCGACACACTGTCCTAAAACAGCCCAGAAAGTGTTCTGGGAAGCTCTCTAGTGTCGACACTACCTGATCTAATGTCGACACACTGTCCCAGTTTGACCCAGAAAGTTTCTGGGTGTTGATCTAGTGTCGACACTACCTGATCTAGTGTCGACACACTGTCCCATATTGGCCAGAAGGTTTTCTGGAAGCTGTCTCTAGTGTCGACACTACTTGATCTAGTGTCGACACTACTTGACCATTTTTCCTTGTATTTGAAGCACTGTGTCGACACTACTTGACCAGTTTTGCATTATTTTGTCTTGTGTTTGAAGCATCGTGTCGACACCACTTGATCTAGTGTCGACACTACCCTTACAAGATTTTGCATATTTTGGGTCTGATCATTCCATGATGTCTACAAGCATGTGAATGATGTTATATAGTATGCATGGACCTAAATAAATCAACCCATTGAAGAAAATGGTAATGATACGAATATGATTCTAATGTGTAATTTTGATTGTCCTTATGTTCATTGGATTATCTTGTGATCTTGCTTATTGTCAATTGTTAAGATAAGAACATGATATGAATGTGGGGATGAATACATGTTAGTATGGACTTGTTAGTGGTGTTAATGTCATGATTTGCATATGAGTTTCAATTGTCACGTGCTTTCCGGTGTTAAATTAATTATCTGTTCATATGCATATATGTTAGGAAAGCACATATTCTGCATATGATCTGTCTTTTGAAACATCCTCATGTCAAGACATTAATGAACTATGAAACATAAGATACGTCGTTATCCTGCCTTGTTCTTTTGAGCTGTTTGTCATTCATTGACTCTATGAATGATCATATTCCTTTTACTACGAGCTTGTTGTTGAAACTCTGTGGCCATAATATGAATCTGTTTGTTCGGCACAACGTGGGACTCCGGTCCAAAACTTGATCTAATGCCTGTGCAATAGGGGCCCTGTCCGGTCCTGGGGAGGAGCTCCCCAACGTACTTGTTAACCGTGGGAGTATGGACTCTTGGTGCTTGGCATAGCACACTGACATGCAAGATTGTAAAAATGTGCCTCCTGTTTGACATGATAAGTTTGACTTGACATGACATGATACGTTTGTCTTGTGGATACATGAGATCTGCTTGAATATGGCCAATCTCTTCTGACATGATTTTCTTCTTGAATTATCTGTCCATTGTATATGGAACTCGACAATTGATCTGATATGATATCCGTTCTACTTTGCTATTCAATCTGTTAGTATTGCATACATTGTCATCATGTTCATGTGCATATCTGCCTATTTAAAATGTTAATCATGTATATTAGTGCCCGCATGTTATTGAGATGTAAATCCTACTGAGCTAGTTCGCTCACCCCTATCATCCTGCCCTTTTTCAGGTAGTGATGAAGAACCAGTGGAGTCGGATGGGACTAGGCAAGAGCGACGAGCACCTGTCATATGAATAGTTGTCAGCTTAGGAATAGAAATTTAAGTAGTTTGATGTATTAGAGAAACGTTGTTATTTGATTAATAAACCTTTTCAGTTGATTGTTCTTATGTGAGGTTGTATCTAGTTGAATGGAATGAAATAAGGTATACTTTTGGTGACCATGTTGTAGTCTCGAATGCGTTATTATATTCAATTGTGACTCTGCACTATTCAACTGTGATACGCCGATTTGTACCGTTCACGTCCCTCGGTATTTATTCCGCTGCTAAATATTGGGGCGTGACATGGGGACTAGTACGTCTACTGGTGTCCATCCCCCAACCACAAGCGCGCTACAAACGACTGAACAGAGAACACTTGCACACCACAAGTTGCTGCCTCATTGTCATCTTTTCCTTAGCTGAATGAGCTACTCAACAAACAAACGAGTAAGGGTGTCCAGGAAGACGACACTGACGTCTACAGTACATACAGTACCGGGACAAACCCCGAGCACATATGTGCCTGGCTTACAAAGAACCTAGGGTATCAGACTGAAGAGGTATTCCAGTAAGCGCCGGATAGGGCTGCAAACGAAACCTGATATTCTGATACTTCGACCCAATTTTGATAAAAAATTATCGATTTCAAAATTTAAAAATGATATCGATTGCTTATCAGAATCGATATCGAATATTCTGATAAGTTATCGCAATCGAAATTGAAAAATAATCAGAATCACAATCGGTATTAGTTATTCTGATAAATTATCCATAAACTCAAAAGACCAAACCATGGTAAGCACCTTAGCTTATTAGAATTTTAGTTCCGACAATGTTATCGGAATCGGAATAGAATCAGAATTAACCATTCCAATTTTATCAGAATCGAAACTATATTTCGGTTATCGAAATCGGAATCAGAACCTGTGTTTCCAGTTCCAAACCTAACCATGTTGCAGTCCTAGTGCCAGACCGTCAAACTTGGCAAACCACACAAGTCATACTGAACACATAACACGCTCTTAAAACTTATATTCATAAACCATGATATTCCCCTTCCTAAAATTGCTTATCATCTGTTATCACATAACCTCCAACACAACTGCACACCAATACAACTATTAAATAGATAAACCACATGTATTTTACATACTTAACATAATTACATGATAAACATAAATAACTAACTGACCATAGTCTGATCCATTAACCCTAAATCATACTTTACTACCATTAACCATGCCTAAACATCTTAAATCAACATTAAATCACCAAGGCTAGGTCCACACAGGACCCTCATTGCCCAACACCACATAACATACTTCGGAAAGTAGATCAACGCGACAGTGTCGACTGTCGCGTTAAGAATGCGATAGCCCGACAAGTCGCGTTCACAAAGAGAACGCGACGGGGTCAGGAGCCGCGACCTGAACGCAATAGCATGACCCGTTGCCTTCTCAAATAGAAACTGAAACCTGTAGTTCTCACCCAAAAACCTTCATAAAACTTCATTTCCAATCACTCTAAGCCTCAACAAACTAAATAAATCATATATGGATCACATCCAGACACCGATTCATAGTTCCCATGATTTAAACCATTCAAACAGCGCCAAGAAATGGAGAAATCTCCCTACCAACATGAAGAACTCAAAGAACGAGGCTCAATCGACGCTTTCCATGCTCCGGGCAACCTCCTCACGTCGAAACCCGCCGAAACACGAGTCTCCAAGATGAAATCACCGCAAAGCCCTTCTCCTCGGTCGAACAGGGCTCCCTGCTCTCCTAGGCCGCTAGACCGCCACCTTAAAAGGAATCGGAAACAAGAACACAACGTAGATGATCGTCGCATTCAGAATGCAATGTACTTGGCCGATGCATTCAAAAATTCTACATGCCATATGTCACTTATTTAGCCAAACAACTAAAGAAAATGGTGCGGAGAACATGACGTAGGCGGGGATGCATTCATAAGGCGACATACACCCCCGTCGCATTCTCAACCAGAGAACTTATGCAGTTTCTCGGTCTAAATTTCCCCCCCACAACACCCACACAACTCCCCAAACCATCAAACACTATTCACTAGCTACACACAGTGGCTCACAAACCTGCCACACCACGATCCAAAAGGTGACGATGTTACAAAGAAGCATTTCTAAATCAGCAGATATAAAAACAAGATCAAACCCACCCTTTGAGGATGCCATTTGAAGCACTTCCAGACCCACAAAGAAAGTGTTGTAAATACAGTGTGGAATAGGGCACAATCATGGCAATATTCGGATACAAGCATGCGCACACAGTACCATATTAAGTAGGCATATGGAAATAGTCCAAATGACAACAACCAAAAAATAGTATACATGAGATGAAATGCAATAGTAAACATGTTGTAATAAGAAAGAAACAAATGCAATATGAAAGTAGTAAAAGCATCTCTAAGGAGACTCCCCTTAGAGAAGGTATCGCCCCCATAAGAACAGTGCGTCGGGTAAAGTGATCTCCTCCTAGGATACGACTACCACCACGAGATTAGAAATCACACTTTTCCTTAACTCGTAAACAATGCTACACGAAACCTAAACCTCTTCTACAAACAAGGGAGATCGGGGCCAGAGGGCGAGAACGTGCACCGGTCACCAGTGGAATGCGACACAGCGACGAAGAACGGGATGCTGTCGACGACGCCACGGCAGAGCAGCGTCGTCGGCAGGGGAACGAGAGAGAGAGAGAGAGAGCGACCGGACAGCGAGCGGCTCCTCCTTGCGAGAGTCGAGAAGATGCTTCGGGTTACACAGTAACTGCGATTAGGAGACCTAATCACAACATCAAGCATCTAATGCCCGCGCAGACCAAAGTAATGGGTCCGATACAGAATTGGCCGAAAATAACTCCCAACTCTCCAAGAAAGGGCCAAAATGTAAAAAAGGAGGAGTAAAAAGGTGTCAAGTCAAGCCGGCTGGACCGCGCCTGCCTAGCCCGGCGGCGTGCGTGTGTGATATGGTCTAGCATAACCCCACCATTGTCTATAAGACATAGTCTCATGGACTCTAGGGGCTATGAAGTCCTTAACTCTTTAGGGATATCCTATATGGGACTAAAGACTCCACACATAAGGACAAACTAGCACAACTTTTGATGTACCTTTTACTTTATCAACCTTGAGTTTTTCCTTTCTTATATATTGCCTCCCAGCACTCTTTTA
Organism: Colocasia esculenta; assembly: GCA_014218235.1. Lineage (NCBI taxonomy): Eukaryota > Viridiplantae > Streptophyta > Magnoliopsida > Alismatales > Araceae > Colocasia > Colocasia esculenta. The sequence goes on along the minus strand of CM024761.1, from coordinate 24,159,008 downwards.
TTCAATAGAAAGCTCATGCAAGGACAAAACTTTAGCAATCTTCTTCATTGGAAGAAATCAAACAAATCTCACTAAATGAACAAAAATTTAGCAATCTTCTTCACTGAAAGAAATCAAAGACATCTCACAACACAGACAAAAATTTGGCTGCACCCATCCACTAGCAACTCAGACCCGGCTTGATGAGATCTTATAGGCCTATTAAAGAAGCCCAAAGGTTGCTTCATATGTAAAAGGGTATAACAGTCAAGTTCACGTTCAAACAAGCTAGGGGGAGCTGATGGATGGACAATTCAGTCGAGAAGGAACATTGACTCAGACTGTGATGCACATGAGCTAATATCAAACATCATGGTTTTAGTTGCAAAATGCAAGTGTCACATCATCCCTCCTTTTTTTGGGTCCAAGTAGGAGTTAAAAGCTCTAATATATTACAGAAATTAATATTACATAAAATTAATTAGTAAGAAATGGAAACAACGTAAAAGGGCAAAGAGCCCCAAACATTATGTTTTTAACTTGCATGCTATATCTAGTGAATAATGGGTTTTCATATATCTCTTGAACAGAAAAATAAACTGACAGTAATATGGTTTTCCAATGAAAGATGAAAATATCTAGTAAAATGGAACATGAAAATAGGAATAAGAAATTAGGAGTGAGATTGCCATACTTACCTTACAAAAGAGAGAGAGGAAAATTGCAAAGATCCACACACCGGTGAAGAAGGATCGTCCTTTGCATCGAGAAGATGGGGCAGGGGGAGGAAGAGGATGGCGTCCCATGGCTTAGGGCATGAAGGGACGAACGGGGGGAAAGGAAAAAAAAAAAAGGGATACGAGGAGGGATACATCATCCCCACAAAAAGTGGGATGATATATATCCGATGATATCTTTATTTTTAAGGATATTACAAGCCAGTTTATCACTAAGATATCATCATAAATTTAATAATATTAAATACAAGTTTAAGAATAGACTGTGGATATCATCGCCTATCCCTATACCAAACAGCAGTGTCCTGCACCAACACTCCTCCTTCTTGGTGGCCCCGACGAAGCGTCTGGTTTCGAGACGAGATCCCTTTGTTTCTGCAGATCAAACCATGTGACTGACCTTGTCTCGGAAGTTTTAAGCCGACCTTTCGAGTTTGCGACTTCTGCTGCACTTCCCTCTTCACTGCTGCTTGAACAAAAGAGCGCACACAAGTCATTTAGTTAAGCATACTATTGCATGCATTTCTTCTTGATCCTTTATCGAGTATTGGAGTCTCATTGTAACATTTAATCGTCTTGAATTGTTATGTTTGGGCAAAAGTCTGTATAAAGAAGTTTCGCGGATGTGAAGAATATATCTGACATTAAAATATAATAGAAAAAAATCAATATGTTAACTTGTTGGTTCTTGGTAAAGTAGTCCATCTATTTGATATCTCTGAGCATCGAGATTTCCTCAGTGTAAGTATTGAGGGGAGTCACTTAGTATTGTGGAGGGAGGAGAGTGGGCCGGGGTGAGATATTTTACATTAAAATCATTTATTCAGTTATGCTCTAATGGGAAATCAGTTTAAAAAAACATTAGGAAATGTTTGTGGTTTATATATTTATATATTCACTACTGATTATAAGTTACACACTATAATCGATCATCAAGTTAAAATATATGACTAAATCTTATTAGATATTAATAAAAGAGTTTGAAAAAGACCTAAAATGAGATGACTCGATATTATTAAGAAGAACATTAACTTTTTGAATTTAAATATAAATATAACACTTGATAAAAATCTTTAACAGAATATGATTCATGTACCCAACCCCAAGTAATGGGATAAGATGACGATGATGAATCGGTTGTCAAGCTAACTAGAACATCTTACTTGTACTTTTATGATGTCCAAAGGGCCTTTTCTCTCCCTCCCCACGTCATAATGACACCACAAGATGGCCTATAAAAGTTCATTACTTCATGAATTGGTGTATGATCTTTGGATCCGCTTATGAGGCCCAACAACTGCCGTTCTTCCTGAAACCATAGTTGTCAACTATATATTGGGCTTGGGCCGACGGTTGGACACACACACGCACGCACAGAGATAGAGAGAGGGAGAGAGAGAGAAAGAGAGAGGTATCTTGTACCAGTTGCGCAATCTGGGCCTGGGCACGTGGGTTACAACGCCCAAAGAAGTACGAAGTTCGTCTTGGGAAATTTCCCCATTCCTTATTACAGTCCCTCCCTCCATGCCCAGATTGGGAAACTTTCCTGTGCTGTGCATATGCTTAGTTGGACCAATTGCATGTTCATGTGCCCAACCCTTGTCCCAAGGGGGATCACCAGCTCTGCGTCTGTGTGCAGGGTTTGCGTGTTAACGTAAACCACGCTCCTGTGGCCATCTTTCGCAAAACGTATGCCCTGCAGCAAAGGTTTAGAAAACTTTTCTGTCTACAAAAAGAGAGAGCGGTTCTCTGTGGAGTGAGCGAGTAGCACGATGGGGGCATGCTGCAGTAAGAAGAGGCCCAACATCGCCACCGGACACAGCCAGACGGTCGTCCTGGCCGTGGAGATGCGTTACCCCTGCAAGTGCCGCGAGAGGAAGCTGAGGAGGACCGTGGAGAAATGCCGGGGCGTGCAGCACGTCGCCTACGACCACTGCTACGGCCTGCTCACGGTGGTCGGCGTGGGGCTCGACCCTTTGGAGATCCAGCACTGGGCGGAGAGGAAGGCCTGTGGGCGGGCGACCATCATGACCTACCCGCCACCGCTAGCCGCCCAGGAGGGGGCAAGCACCAGCGGAGGTGGCGAGAATGGAGGTAGGGACCTGTGCGGGATGCACGGCTGGAACGGCCCTGCTGGGCTTCGCTCCTGGACAAGTCCTGTTTGTGCTCCTCCATGTCCACCTCCCAAATACGGGTATTATTACTGCCCCTACTCAAGTCCTTTTGCATGATACTAAGGATCATGGCTGTGCACATATAGTTGTATACAGATATACATACAGATCATGCGTGCATACTTACGCGCATATATAGGCACAAACATAACTAGCCAGAGAAATATAGATAGGCATATACATCAACATGGAGCTAGGGGAGAAGACGCGTTGATATATAGCGGGTACTAAATGTTTTAGATGGGTACTGTATGTACTGTCTTGCAGTGGACTCTGCATTAATGGGTTTCACCAGCTGTGTGTCTGTTCCATCCAAAGAGTTTGGCGATGTTCACATAAGAATTAGCTAGGAAAAGTACATGAAGGTTGTGCTAATTAGGTCTTCTCCCTGTAAGTGAAACGCTGCTTCGTTTCAAACGCCTAATATTTTAGTCTGTGATATGCTTTCCTTTCTTCTTTTACATTTCTGTTTGATGTTCTTAATCCCTACAGAACAATTAGTTTCTTGGAAGAGTCCAAGTAAGTGCCATTAGTAAATTTTCATATGAGAGTTTATTGAGATATATCTATTGAGATTATGATACGTACGTACGTTTGACTGCACTTGGATCTGATCATAAATACAAAATATTCCTATGATATCTTTGTCACTCTAGCACACGTTTGTTAAGGAGAGAAACTTTAATAATTATCACTTTTACGGAAAGCTGTTTCTACCACATCAGCCGCCTGATGAGAATCTAATCTGAGGAATTTGATCTTTGTTTTTTTGACATTGTTGAGTAATATGATGTCGATGCCACGAATTCTTTCTTCTTTATATGGCCATTATTCCATGGGTACAAAATAATAAATCTTTGCCTAACGAACCCTGCAGTTCGCAAGCCAACTGCTACGGCAGGGGCTATACATATATATATGCAGCGGCAAACAAACTTTAAATAGCAATATATATATATATATATATATATATCCTCCAACCTGATATCTTTATAGCACTTTATTTCATCTTTTGACAACAACATACTTGTAAAGATTAATATGCGGTCTTGTCAATAAGTTTATATCACTTCATCATGAGTCATAAATTAGTGTTTACTGGCATCCTACTTTTAACGTTCCCCCATGAAACGGTATGCTCTCGTTGTAAACAAGAGAAGCAGAAAGTATGCTTCTTCGGACATCCTGGACTGACGAATGAGAAGAACTTTTTGAGAATGGACAACAAAAGATATAGAGCCTCCGTCTACCCACATTGGGCCTGGTCCGGCCCAACTCCAAGTTTACAAAAGATCAATATATATTTCAATTAATATATATATATATATATATATATATTGTGTTTGGAAGCTCATCTCACTATTTTGTAATAAACTTTAGAAAGTATAATTTTTCCCTCCATAATTAATCGTCTCTGCATATAGGGAATATTATTCATGTCCTGAAAAAATCCTTGACATTAACAGTTGTCTTAGCCATATTTCATATTTCATATGATTGTCTCATATAAGATTACAAGATTACCTGAGACGCAAGAAACTCTGGCTGAAAGAATCAATCATATGTGGGATTAATTGACAAGGGGCTAAGCAAATTCTTCATTCCATTAGGTAACAAAAGATACAGGTCCTGACCGTTTAGAGATTCATGTTTTTTCAATAAAGGCTTTTCTTGCCTCCTAAATATCATAATTAATGTATATACAGGCCAATTATATATATAGAAGAGTGTAGCATGTATGAATGGATGTTAACAAATCGGTCCCTTTCCCTTCCATACTTAGGTGGCGTTTGATCACAATTAATATTTAAATCTAAAATTTTGTTTTTAATCTATTCTCTAAATTTGAAATAAAAAACTTGATATATATAAAGTTTTCATTAAGAAGTGTTGATAATTAACATAAACAACATTTTAATTGTGGCACATTTGTTAAAATGTTACACTTCTATTTGATAGCTAGGTCTCAGATTCAAAATTCAGAACAAAAAAAATATAACTTTTTGAAACCAAGTTGCCGGCCGTCGGAATCCGTCGACAATCGTCAGAATTTGTTACCGACAGCGGCCAGAATCTGACGACTGCTAGAATCTGGCAACTGTCGTTGACGGCCAGATTCTGGAGATCACCGAATTTCGACGTTCGTCAGCCACCAGAATCCAACGATCGCCTTGCCAGATTTCGGCGACCTAATTCTGACGGCCAACGACCTATCGGTGGTGTCGTTCGTGAGTTGAAAAATTGACAGTCTTAAGAAAATGATTCTTCTTGACTTGAAAATAAGTAAAATTTTAAATTTAAATATTATTTCATAAAATTTATCAAATAATTTTAAATCTTAAAAATTTAATATTTTAGACTTTAGATGTTGTTATCAACTAGGCCCTTAATGCCTCAACGACTTAACCATCATTTGGAATCAATTATGGGATGAATTTTTAGTACAAAAATTTATGACAAGACATAAGTGTTTTCAAATGAACAAGAGGTGCATTGACTTGTGTCCAAATAGATTTTGAGTTGTAAGAGAGAGATAGATATATAAAAAAAAGTGAAGATGGATTTTGTCAAAAATCTCAACATAGATTCTGCACAGATTTTAAGAAAATGTAGGATTAAGAATATGAAAAAGACTAAGAAAATATTAATATTTGTCTTTTTTTTACGAGAAAATTAAGATAGGCCGTTATAAAGTAAAATACTATTATCTAATCCAGAATCTAATAAAAGATCCAAATAAAATTTTAAAAGTGGATTGTCATCATGTCAAATTTATACTTTTATAAAATCAATAAAATTATAAGATTCTTTCCAAAATTTAAAACCTCATCTTGATCTCAAACAATGACTTCATTAGTTGGCCAACTGCACTTCCCAGCTATCTGTCTCTGCGTGTGTCGGCAAACGACAAACGTTACGTGCCCGTGCGCATGTTAGCCTTTTCTGTTTAATTATATTTAAATCATCGGTGAATTGAAGCGACTGGGGAGGGAGGCATCTCGTTCCCAGAAGCGTCAAAGTAATCTTATTTGTGCTCTCCAGCATGAGGATTTTTATGAGAATAGCTGGCATTCGAGAGTATAAAAAGACTTTGGATGCCACCGACATATTATGCAAGCATTTAATTAAGATGCGCTAGGAAAATTTTAAAGGGTCTAGTTAAATACTTGTTAACAAATTGATATTTTTTCAATAGGAGAGTGTCGTGTGTTATTGCACATTAATGCTAGAGCGCATTAAAAGTGCCAAAATAAATGTCATACAGGCCATATACCTGTTCGACGGATAAAAAAATTAAACTTGTGCACATCACGTGTCGGAGTCCCAAGTCTCTAAAATAATTTTTAAGACGTACGTGGGGTTTAAGTAAGAGACTAATCTTATATTTAAGCGAGTAAAAAAAAAATCCATCAGAAAAACAAAAGATATTTCTATGAGATAAGACATGTACAAAGTGGCGAGTTGGTGCCTCCACGCCCTATTTAACTAAACATGATGTTGACCAGTACATTATCTTGACCAGTACTGGTAGTGGTGGCGGAGACCACAGTAGTATGCCATGTCTTGTCTTGTTTAACTAAACATCCACCCCCCACCCCGCGTGCACCGTTGACCGTCGAATTTGTTTCACCACCCACTAACTATTGCCGTCACCGTGATCATTAATCGCCCACAACAATTGTCTACCAATGCTTCTGTCACAACCACTGCTGCCACATGGCTGGCGCACCTAAATTTTTTGAAGCAAATTTAAAGGTTATTTGGTCGTATGTAAAATAGTTTAATAGAAAAATAATTTTTCATGGAATATTTTTTACATAAAAATAAAAATATAATTATTTATTTGGTTGTCTCGTAAATATTTTTATTTACTATTGATGTAAATAGAGAAAAAAGTTGAAATATCAATAACATTAAATGTAAGGTTTTATTATAAAGTTGTATAGAGGGGTATGAGATCTTGTGATCCACTTAAATGAGAGAGAGTCATATACTCCTTTTGTATTAACATTGTTCATCAAATTTTTTTATTATTTTTATTTTTACTATTATTTAAAAATAAAAAATAGATAACTAATGAAAAACAAGTAACTTTGACAAAGATAATTTAAAGTAGGAGAAATAAAATAAAAACATAATTTAAATGAATAGTATTTCTACATATATTTTAATAAAAAATAAAAATTAATTAACTAATAAAAATAATTAAATTCGACAAAGACTACTTAAATGAGTGGAAAAAAATAAAAATACAACTTGAATGAATAGTGCTTACAAATTGTCACTGTAGATGTAGAATGAAATGGCGCAGCAGCAATTGGAAAATGACGTTCGCATTTTATGCGTAGATGCCAAAATTCAGAAATTTCAGGATATAATTTTTCAGATTTTATTTTTCCAAGATAATAAATGATCTAAAGAATAAAGTTTTCCCTGCAAACTATTTTCTAATAGAGTTTTACGTTAAAACAAACGGACCCTAAGTCACACGATTTTTTAAGTCATCACTGATTAAAAAATAATAATTGCAAATATTTTCTACAACAGTTATAAATTATCCCGAATAAGTTCTTCACAAATATTTTATAATGACTCGAATCATAATTCAGAAGTGAGTACAGATAGCACCGAGTGCGGAATGCAAGATGAACTTCCACACAGAGGAGGGAGGAAGAGAAAGGCCCTGTTTAGCAATATGATGGGCCACACCATTACAAAATCTAGGGATGAAGGACACTGAGATGTCAGTGTTCTAAATAAGTTGTTGGCAATCTTCGACGATTGGGAGAATTTGCCAAGGGATCTTCCTCTGACCGGCGTTGATGGCTCAAATCAAGATTAGAGCATCACTTTCAATGGTAATTTTCTCTCTGAGGGCACAAGCCCACTAATACCATGTGCTTCTATAATTAATGGAATAGTGAGAGGAAGGGCATCAGAATTGATTTGCACAGGGAGACCTTTAAAATCTCTTAGAATAAGGCCAATGGCTCCAGCTGAGTCATTAAGTGCACCGTCAACATTGATTATAAGCTCCCCAACCTGAGTCCAACATCTGGAAGGACTAGCCGATAATGTGTAGGGGAGGGGGGGGGGGGGGGGGTGGGGAGCTTGACACGATCGAAGGTGATCAGATAGATCTTGAATAGCTCTAGAGACTAAGCCTCAGTTTGACAAATGAGTTGGATTAAAATTAACTTTAACTCAGAGTTAAAATTAGCTCATTTTTAACTCATTTTTTACTTTACTTACATTTGAGTTAATTCATTTGACTATAGTGAGTTAACTTATTTTTCTTAAATATATTTTGGTAAGAAAAAGTGAGTTAACTTATGTTGGGAAAAGAAAAAGTAACAATTAATGTTGTGTACCGTGAGAGCAAAAAGATAGTTAACTCAATGAGTTAACTCCAACCCACCTCCAGAGGTGGGTTGAAAAATTATGAGTTAACTCACATTTGACTCACCTTTAATCTAACCCATTTGAATTAACTTTGTAACATTTCCAAACTACTTTTTGAGTTAGTTTTGAGTTAACTCTATATTAACTTTAGTCTAACCCATTACCAAACTGAGACTAAGAGCAGCGGTTTTGACTGGATCCCTTCAAAAATAAAAGAGCATCTCACTTTCCATAATTGCCAAGCAATAGAAAGGCAAAGGCCAAGGATGTCAAAATCTTGGCAATCAGTAGGATTCTTGTAATTTGACCACTACAGCACCTTCTCTTCAAATGGCTCTAAAAAAAGATCTGAGTGAAAACCCAGGGGGGGAACAGAACCAGGTGCTTTTGGCCAAATAAACATGCTTGATGCCTTTAGGTTTAGAGTGGCAAACCGGGCATTTGTCATCAATCCCTTGAACAAATATGGAGATGTGAGTATTAAGAGGTGTTAGTCTTAGGTGGACAACAAGTCAATCTGATATTGTATCATTTTGTTCAGTTATTAATAAAATGGCTTTTGTTTATTATTTTACTATGTTGGTATTATAATAAAGTCTATGAACATATACAATAGTGAGTAGACTATGATGTGTGATCATACTAATGAGACTACACACTCAATAAACACATTCTAAATATTCCTATTCGGTGGATACTTGAGAAGGACATCAGATATCCGGTTAGAATAGTATTGTTTATTCCAGCTCATATGATGATGATGACTAATTTCATAGTCATGTGTGTGGAGACACTAAGGAGAAACAATAGGTGCTCTTTAGAGAAAGAGTTCACTGAACTGATCCAATAGAATCACTGGATGGTATTGTATCTAACTGTCGACCAGAAAGATTCGATTGTCACAGTTGTATATATGGTCTTTAGACCTAAGACACCAAAGACACCTTGTTGGTGGACTTCTATGTTTTGAGCTTGGCCTAAGAATCTCTATCCAAGAGATTCCATATAGTCAAAGTTCGGACACAGTGGAAGACCTTCGAAGGGGATTGAGTGGTCAACAAGGAATCATTTGCCCTCGGTACACAGAACAAGAATACTCAAGGGAACAATGTAATGGAGTCCCTGGCCATAGCAGACAAAATATCAAAAATGGAGTTTTTGATATTAATCTAAAGCATCGGATCCCAATGGGACAACAAGTTAGGATTTGACAATATACCATATCCTAAGTTGTTCCAAGAGTATTGTGCAAATGAGAGATTATATCTACACGACAACTGATGACTGAAAGGTTCCTTGTAAGGGTTGTAAAACCCCAAGACCTTCCGGGTTCACATGGTGTTGCTTGGCACCAAACATGTTCGGAGGCTCAGCTGAGTCAGCTAGATAAAGTTGATTCAGATTATTAACTAATTAATCAAGTTAGTAAGGGTTACTAGTTAATTGGGACATTAACTAGATTGGTACTTGGGTCTATAGGGTCACACGCAATAAGTTTTCAGGCGACGATCTAAATATATAAAGATCAGAGGTTTTTGTGAAAAATTACCATCTTTATATAATGATGTGGTGGGACAACCCAGGCCAGGCATCAGGGCTCCACCTGGCCGCCTCTCTCTCTCTCTCTCTCTCTCTCTCTCTTGCGTCACGTACATTGCGGAGATCGGCACGGATCCAAGTTCTCTCTTGGAGCATTGCGGAACCCGAGAGAGCGGACGTGGATCGTCGCGAGGAAGACCACGTGGACATCGCTAGAGGCCGGACAGCTAAACGGCTTGTGGCGTCACCTCCACGAAATCATACGAACGTAGATCCGACTCCATGCAAGGTGATTTTGACTATCCGATAGTCTGGTTTGCGAATCTCAAAACGGATCGAGATCAAGTTTTAAATCTCTTTTACGCTGCATTTTCTTGATCTCGAGTCGCTATAGATCCTAGCAAGAGAGAGAGCTCCTTTAAGGCTTTTTCGAGTAAATAGCTAAACTCTAGGGGAGATGAGCTTTGACAACTTGGGATTCCAGATAATTGACAAGATTGGATAGGACTGGGATGTGGAAGGTAATCTATGCCGATCCTCCGGGAATCTATATGCAGATTTAATGGTGAAAGAACCATCTTGGATCTGCTTCCAGATCAGTTTATCTTCTTTGAACGAGCAATTCTTTAGGATCTAGATCTTCACTATTTGGTTAACAACATCATCATCTAGTAGATCCTTCAGGAGATCCAGATTCCAAGTACTATTAACCATCAGTTCAGACACCATCTGAGGAATATTAGACTGCGCTAGATATAAGGGAGAGCTTAACAACCTGACCAGGGATCCAGAGATCATTCCTGATGTTCATTGTTTTTCCATTCCGGACCACCCGGGCTGCACATCTTTTAATATCCTCCCTCATAGATACAACAAATAGATGGATAATTATTTTGTTTCACTTGTATATTTATTTGTTCTACTTATAAGTAGAATAAATAGATGAATAAGTGGAACACATAGATAGTTAAGTGAGATAAAATAATTAAATGAAATTTTATTCAATTTATGAATCTATTTATTCCACATATATTTTATTAGATTCTAATAAGTATTAAATGTTATTTTTTGTGGAGAGTTATATTGCATTCCAAACAACTAATCAAAGGTAATCCGACTCTTCTAACTAGATATTTGTTCTCTCATCCCACAGGAGAATAACATTTCTCCTTTGATAATAGCCTCAGCCCCCCTTTTATTAGAACAGATGTAGGCTGGTCCTTCAAAGCCAAGATCCAAAAGCCCATTATCCAAAATGGTGACGATAAAGGCTTGAGACTGCTTGAGATTAAAAGTCATACCCCCTACTTTGTCTTGCTGAGACAAGATAGCATTCATATCCCCTGCAAGCACAAAACGCCTTGAGATGGACTTGAGAACATTGGACAGTTTAGACCAAAAGAAGCTGTCTTTGGGTGTTGGGGGAGCATAGATGCAAATAAGAAACCAAGTATCACAGGTTGGGTAGTCATTGATTTCAGCCACAATGTGATTATTATCTGCTTGGATGATAGAGAGGGAAATTTCAGCATTCTATCATAATCACAAACCACCTGCTCTGATGGAGGGCTCACTAACAAAATAGTGATCTTTAACATCAATTTTCCTGAAGAATTTAATTGGCTTTCTTTGAAAGTCTTGGTTTCTGACAAAAAGCAAGTGTCAGCCTTGCACGGTGGGACAAACAATTTAAAGTGGGTACTGCCGTTGGCCTTGCACGGAGGTGAGAGAGAGCTTCCTTGGGGTGTCTGCTACTAGCCAGGATAAGAGCTCCCTCTTCAGACTTACGCTTGGCTAAAATGAGAGAGGTGGGGAAGAGCAGGCCAGGGTGGTTCTGTATCCATGAGATGAGGAGTGATCTGACCGTATGACAGCTCTCTTTGGGTAAGAGGGGGGGGGGGGGGGGGGGGGGGGGGAGGGATGGGGAGAGTTTAGAGGGGGGCTATCAGAGATAAGGTTGGGGGAGTGGGAGATGACCATATCATTGTTAAAAATCCAAGACGTTCTTGCATACGTCACCCATCTGTCTACGCACAAACACACATCCATATATATAGAGAGAGAACGACAGATGGAGAACGATCATGAAATGTTTAAATATTCTCCCCCCATATTCTACTTGGAAAGTTAGTTAACAAATTTTTATTACAATTTTATTAGTGTAGTTGTTACACTTGCCAAATAATGTGGAGAAATATTTGTGGCCAGGGACGGCTCCAGAGTCAGTGACAATTCACGTGACGTCACACAAATTTGTGTGTCATATTACTGAAGTGGGTGACAACAAACGACAACGATCAATAACAGACTATGATAATTGATAGCAAACGACGGCTACTAATAGTAGACAAAGATTATTGACGACAGACGGAAGCGACCGACGACGAACGGAGACAGATAATGATAGATGGTGGCGAATGATGATGATCATCGGCAAATGGCAAGTCATAACGATAGCAAGTTGTGGTGGATTTATAATAAAAAACTTAGATTCATAAATATAAATTTTAAAATAGAACACTTATGGTTTAAAAAATATTAATTAGACTTTTAATAATAATAAATTTAAAATATTTCTCTTAAGATGTAAATTTATTGATTAGACTTTTAATAATTATTTTAAACAGTGATTTTAGACTCAAACACAAGTCGTGGGCTGCCAGAATGCCATCTGCCTCCAATGGTTTAGCGTATTAACCAATGTGGCAGTCCACGGATGATCGTATCACAAATGTAGTACAAATGTATTGCAGTGAATAGTACTCAACTTGTTAGCCTTTTTTTTGTTTTTTACTATTAAGATAGAAATAATTCATTACTAATTAGTAGAGATTACAACAGTGGAACTGCAAACAATCAAAACATCATAAAAGATGGCATTAAAGTGCCATACATCACTAAAATATTAACAAAAGACATACTTAACCAGAACTTGTTAGTCATGCCTTAGCAATCATAAGATTCAGTTGGCCACCCGTTTCCCACGCACGCGTGTCCAAGGGACAAAGATCTGCTCCTTTCATGGGTGAACGATTCGTCCGCTCTCCGGTACTTCAATTTCTGTCTGATGGGGTCTTTTACTATCTAGAGTTCTATCTGCTGAACCGCAGTTGGGGTTTAACATAAACATGTACCCTAAGCTTTTGTCGATTCTCATGGAATTGATGAGATTGGAGAAATTTAAAAAATCCAAAAAAAGACTCAAAATTGCATATCTATATATCTTCCATATTTATTGTAGTATGTTTGGTTGGCAATTCTTAATTATATATATATATAATAGTATTACAGTACGATGATGCGTTCCCACTATCACCACTAGAAAATGCGGGATTATCGATAGATGTTTCCGATGGAAACGTATCCGTCGGAAGTACCGACGGATATTCCGACGGAAAATGTCATTCGGAAATCCGTCGAAACTTCCGACGGAATATGTCTGTCGAAATATCCGTCGGTATTGAAATAATACCGACGGATATTCTGACGGATATATGTCCATCGAAGTGCCGTCGGTAAAAACACATTTTCCCCCTCCCGCGAAACCCACCCTCTCTCTCCCTCTCCCGCTCTCTCTCTCTCTCTCTCTCTCTCTCTCTCTCTCTCTCTTCTCTCTCAGCTCCTCTCTCTCCCTCTCTCTCTCTCATCTCTTCTCTCTCTCTCTCACGCTTGCCGCTGTGCCCCTCGCCGCTCGCCGCTGTGCCCTTCGCCGCCTGCCGCGCCACTGCCGCCGCCGTTGCCGTGCTTCGCCACCGGTGCCGCCATAAAACGCCGGATATGTGCATCCCCCCCTCCCCCTCTCTCCCCACCCCCGCCACCTCCCTCCCGCGACCCCCCCCCCCCCCCTGTCGGCCCCCCCTCTCCCTCTCTTCCCCACCCCCACACCTCCCTCCAGAGACCCCCCTCCCCCTCTCTTCCCCCACCCCCGCCACCTCCCTCCGGCGACCCCCCCCCTGTCGGCCCCCCCTCCCCCTCTCGCCCAGCCCCCCCCTGTCGCCCCCCCCTCCATTCCCCACCTCTGCACCCCCCTCCCTGTTGGCCCCTCCTCCACCTCCCGTCCCAGCCCCCCTCCCCTGTCGCCCCCCCCCCCCCCCCCCCCCCCCCCCCCCCCCCGGCCCCCTCCCCCTCCTGGCAGCCCCCCTCCCCTTCCCAACCCCCCACCCTGTCCCCCTCCCCCTCCTGTCAGCCCCCCCCCCTCCCAACCCCCCACCCCCCACCGCCCCCCTTTGGGTGATCCCCCTCCCCCTCCCAACCCCCCACCCGCCCCCTTTGTGAGAAATTTTTTTCTTTTATTTAAACTGCATGATTCTTTGCAGCGTCTGCCATTGATTAATGTGCTTTCACCCAACTTAAGGAATTTACTGTCTTGGGAGATCTAGGCTAGGTGTTTTCCTGTTTGCAAGTTTCCTCTTTAATACTTTTACGGTCTGTACATGCTGACCCTTTTTTGACATTTCATCTTTGTGTTCATTGTTCCTCTTGTACTGTTTTGAATCTAATTGGCTTTAGTTTAACTTTTTATGTTTCAAACTGAATAATATTTCATGCCCATGTTCTGATTTCAATGCTTAGTGCAACCTTTATGTCAATTTTGTTCTGCAAATGCCAGAAATACTTTTTGCCTTTGGCTTTAGCAGTGAATACCAGCATATGTTGTTGTCTACTAACTTCATTTGTCTCCATGGGAGGCAGCTTCCTTTACATAATTCTAAGGTCACCTGACTCCCATCTCTTCTGTGCATCTGACATGATAAATGTGTATGTTTTGATTAATTTGCTTATCACTTTCAGGTATGTTTTCTCTTTCTGGCATTCCTATACCATGAAGTTATATACTATTTACCAGTTGGTTTGCGATGTTATCCCTCTTAATAAACGTTCTCTATTGGTGGTGCAACGTGTTGACATATTTCATGCTGTGGTTTGCTTAGATGTGTTTCTCTAGGTTCATTTGTATAAAAAGTTTATTCTTGTATCTGCTATGATTCTAGGCCTAAAACTGAATTATAATTTTCTAAAACTGTCGCTGTCCCCATTCTTCGTATTCAGACACATTTAGATGGACAATAAATCATGCTCCATAATAAATACTTTGTAAAGTAATGTGTGTGTGTGGATCCGGGGGTGTTTGTCCTGTGTTAAAAAAATTGTGTTAAAAAAATGCGCCACTAAACTACTTTTCTCCCCTCCTTTCCCCATGAAAAAAAGGTTGAATGAGGAGAACAATTCCCCGCTGGCCTTTTAGGTTGTCTGCCAAAAAATATTTTTTGTGGTTCGCGAATACAATCTTCTTGTTCATAGTGTTATGATTTTGCTCTTTGTATGATTTGAATCTCTTTTAAAAATTATATAATCAAGCTTATATAAGACAACACTCAATTGAGTTGAATCTCTTTAAAAATTATATAATCTCTATGTATGATTTGTTCCCTCTCTTCTACCTATCTTCTTTGTATTTACAATCTCGTGATTCACTTAAAAGATCTTAAAAAATTAACACACTCGATTCACCGGACCTACAAGTTCCTTCTCCTAATTTCTTATATTCAAAACTTTTGGTAAATGAAGTTATTTTTTATCTTGCTCGCTGTTATTTTTTTACGCTTTACATGAAAATAAACAATGCAATGACTTTCTTTGTTAAACATATTGTTTACTTTCACATATTTCACACTGCAAGTTAATCCTTCAACATTCATATGTTTATTTGTAGCCATTTGATTGATTCTTTCATATTTACCATATTATGATTTAATTTCATATTTTAAATTACTCATGAATAAATTGTTATCATTTTTTTCCTAATTACTGATGATTTCTAATTAGTGATGAGAGTTCGTGATTGGAAATTAGACTCAAAGAAGAACAAATGTCCAACGTATCAAAGTACGTGTTTGTTTGAACGTAAAATATTACCGATGGATATTTGAAGATTGCATGATGGTTTACTTTTGGTGAAAGAGAAGATGAAGAAAATCATTAGATTATTTGGAAAGAAGAAAGACAAAGTTTAGAAAACAAAAGTGGATTATCTGTTATTGTTCAAGATGAAAAAAGATTGCAGTATTCTGTAATCTTATGACGCAGTTGGTGTGGTAGTATGTACATGTTTAGTGGAAAAGACTGGTCAAAATTTGTGAAAAATAATTGTGTCAAAGAACTTGACATTCTGATAGTTATGTCTTCCCATTATGTATGAAGAGATGTATTTGACAAACTATATTTAGGGATATCAGTGGTTAGTTCAAAACCTAGGAATCTAATGAGAAGCTGGTGAATAAGAGCCGATCAAGTGGTGGTGGCCTAATATGAAGACATCACGGTTTGTGTTCTTTTTAATGTTCAATACCATTAGTATTTATATAGTGCTCAAATTTATTTGATATTCATGTATGCTTACTCTTCATTTATCTTTACGTCACGCTTTGTTTCACCCATTAGCTCTGTGACTCTCCATATAACATATGTATCATATGTATGGTACTTGAATGATATGAGGGTGTGTTGGATTTTAACTCGTGACATGACATTTAATCTGTGTGGAAAAATATCTTATGAGAATCGGTCATGGATGTACCGTGGAATAGTGAATGGAGTTGTGACAGAGGAGTTTAAAGACGGAGTTGATAGTTTTATTCAGTTGCAGCATTGATCCGATGGTAATATCTGATGTCCGTGTTCGGCTTGTAAGAACAGAAAGTGGATATCGACATGGGATGTGCAGCATCATTTGTATATGAGAGGATTTGTTGCCCATTATGAGTTATGGTCGTCTCATGGTGAGTTGAATATTCCGTCATCTGCACCAACTAATTACTTTGCCTCCACAAGTACGTACGTAGACATGGTTGTCGATGCTGCTGGTCCGGAGTTCAATATTCGAGGAGGATGACGAAGATGACGCTGAATTAAACATATCTTCAGCATCTGATGATGAATATAGATAATATACCCTACATTTTGTAAGAACTTCGTGTTGTTGCTAATTATATGTTATACAATAGCTACTTCAATTTGAGTGCTGATGACATTTGAGTGCTGATGACATGTTATATCTTTATTATCTCAATAGAGATATGGTATGTGGAGGACGGAGTCGGACGGTTTCCACGTCTGTAGGCCGAGGGTCCGCGTCCCATCCACGACAGGTAATATGCATATGTACACACAAGAGTTTTTATATTATTGTTCATATTAAATTCATATTTTCTAATGTACATACCATTTTGCAGGGGGGCCTACCTCCCCGTCCACACCGGTCATCCCGGCGATAGGTATATGCATATGTACACACAAAACTCTACATATTATTGTTCATATTAAATTCACGAGATCTAACGTACAACAATTATGTAGGGACTGCCTCCCGTCCACGCCGGTCGTCCCGGCGACAGGTATACGTATATGTAAACACAAAACTCTATATTGTTGTTCAATTTAAATTCATATTTCTAATGTGTTCCCTTCTTCCTCACCACCAGGTACATGTATGTTTCCATAGATAGTATGTTTCTTTTCTTCCAATTTTATACAACAAGCGCCACCTTTCCCTTCTTCCTCACCACCAGGTACATGTATGTTTCCATAGATTATATGTTTCTTTTCTTCCAATTTATACAACAATAGTGTACTTTATGTTGTTTTCAATAGAGGTGGGAGCCAGCATCTAGCAGCGGATGAGGAGGGCCTCAGCTACCAGGATTGGGTTGGGCGTTGAAATGACAAATCTAAAAAAACCCAGTCTAAGGGTCAAAACACACAACCCGGGGATACAAAATCCCAAATAGGGATCTGATCGGCGTGTCGTTCGCTCCGACACGACCCGGTGGGTTAAATTGATGTGTGCAAACTGACGGAATCCAATTTGGATTCCCGGATTGGGTTGGGCATTGAAATGACGGATCTAGAAAAACCTGTCTAAAGGGTTAAAACACACAACCCGGGGGTACAAATCCCAAATAGGGATCTGATCGCATGCCTTCGCTCCGATACCCGGTGGTTAATTGACGTGTGCGAACTGATGGAATCCGATTTGGATTCCCGGATTGGGTTGGGCGTTGAAATGACGGATCTAAAAACCCAAGTCTAAAGGGTCAAAACACACAACCCGGGGGTATAAAATCACAAATAGGGATCTGATCGCGTGCCATTTCACTCCGACACGACCGGGTGGGTTAAATTGACGTGTGCGAACTGACGGAATCCGATTTGGATTCCCGGATTGGGTTGGGCGTTGAAATGACGGATCTAAAAAAAACCCAAGTCTAAAGGGTCAAACACACAACCCGGGGTCCAAATCCCAAATAGGGATCTGATCGGCGTGCCGTTCGCTCTGACACGACCGGGTGGGTTAAATTGACGTGTACGAACTGACGAAATCTGATTTGGATTCCCAGATTGGGTTGGGCGTTGATGTAACGACCCACCTCCAGATCCCCACCAGGGCCCGAAGTTCGCATCGCCACCCACGGATCCGAAGACCCGAAAGGGTTATAATTAATAGTCTAGTGAGAATATGTACTGAATTCTAATAACTATAACAATCTGTACAATATACAAAGTCTGTACAACGTGTCCCAAACCAAAGCACAGGTACAAGAAGAAAGGTGTAGTCCTTAAGGGGCATACCCCGAGACTTGCAAAACACAACTCTCAGCTCACTCGGGTGCAAGCCGCGACGACGAGCCCCTAGCTGAAGAGAGTAGGGGGGTGAGCCTCGCAAACAAGGCCCAGTAGGGATTACCAGTCCCTCACCGGCCAGAGCAGTAGGACCTCCGAAAACAGGAACTACACTAGAAAGCTGTAAAGCGAGAACACCTACAGCATGGTACTACTAAATAGTGGAAGAGAACAATACAACCCACGACCACCAACCAAGTCGTGGCACACACACGACTCTCGCAGAAACAACAGAGTCGGGCACAAAGTGGAAGCAGTGCTCAGCACACCTGCCGAGACCATGGAACAATCAAGTGAGAACGATGTCTCACCGCAAGCACGACCACCTCAGACCTCTACAAGGTCGAGGGCCCACAAGTAGAACCACCCCGGACCCCGGACATACCGCCAGGTAGGGAAGCTACACACGCCGATGCCATCACGGGCTGGCACCCAAGAACGGGACCATGGAACCGAGAGAACACCGAAGCGGGAACCACCAGAAGCACAAGTCTGCCCAAGGCCAGACCAACGACGCCCACGGAAACTAGGCACAGCCAGACTATAGCCACCGTGCAAGCTCGGGCAATGAGGAACACTTGGAAACGTCGTGAGGAGAACGCCGTCACAACAACAACAACCAAGCCACCGCCGCTAGCAGCCAAGAGAGGGGGACTCGCAGTCCACACACACTCTGCTCACTAGCCTAGCTCCTGCCTCCACCCGCGCGAAGGGCGAGACAGAGCCGCCACAAAAACACACAACACACGCAACACCGCAGCCTGGCCAACCTGCAGGCTCACACCTAGCACCACTACGTGGCTCTGGAACCAATGCAGAGAGAGGCAGTGAGACAAAGGACTGTCTAGTCTGTGCCAAGAAAGCACTCCGAACCCCTCGGCGTCCCAGACCCAGACAAGAGAGCTCTACAAATGACTCAGCGTCACTGTCCAAACCTCGTTTTCCCCTCAGCTCCAGAGTTCGCTCACGTGGGCTGCCAATTCGAGCACGCTCATAGCCCAGATACCTCCCTCAATGGGCTCCCGAGGATGGGGGTCCCAGGAAACGGAGACAACCTCTGAACGGGACAAGCCCTCAAGTGCCAAGCACCGGGCGAACAGGCGGGGAAGCACAACAAGAACCACTGGCTTGTAGCATACGATATGCCCAGCAAGCGAGAGGCACGCACGGACCCTCAAAAGGGTTGTCGGCCAAGCAAACATGCACGAGCGAGCCAAAACCTCGGAGCACTACCAGAAGTACAGAAAGCCTGTCGCTCTACTAACAATCGATTGACCGCCAGTCAATCGATTATTAGATAGACGCGACCCTCCTGGCACCGCTGCCAGGACACGGCCACGAAGTGTCACCTTCGGTCACTGACGCAGGAAGGCAACCAGCCGCGTTCCCTACCAGAAGTCCTAGGGCCAAAGCTTGCCTTGGGGCACACGCCGACACACAAATAATCGGCCACGGAAACCACCTGAGGCAGCACAGCACGTCGCGCCCCCACAGCCGTCACGACAGTTAGAGTGGTATATATATTAAAATAAACTTTCCTTTTTTTAGGGGGGGGGGGGGGTTTAGAATCTGTAGATCCTCCGGGGCAGGTAAAGAGAAGACTCAGGCAGTCTCAAATTAGTATCACCTGCCCCATATGCCACTTTATATCGAGTCGGATCCTCTCGCAACGCGGGAGGACCGGTGTCACGTCCGATATTTAGCAGTGAATAAATACCGAGGGACGTGAACGATACAAACAAACGTATCACAGTTGAATAACACAGAGTCACATTGAATATAAAACACATTCAAGACTATAATATGGTCACCAAAAGTATACTTTATTCCATTCCGTTCAAACTAGTTACAACCTTACATAAGAGAAGACTCACTAATACATCAACTACTCAATTGTCTATTTCTAAACTGTCAACTGTTCATATGACGGGTGCTCTCACTCTTGCCCTGCCCCATCCGACTCCTCTGGTTCCTCATCACTACCTGAAAAGGGCAGGATGATAGGGGTGACGTGCGAACTAGCTTAGTAGGATTTGCATCTCAATAACGTGCGGGCACTGGTATGCTGATTAACATTTTTAAATAGGCAGATATGCATGTGAGTATGATGACAATGCATGCAGACTAACAAATTGAATAGCCAGAATAGACAGAGATCATAATCCGACTCAAAATGTCGAATTGCATATACAATGGACAGATAATTCAAGAGTAGAATCATATCAAAAGAGATTGGCCATATTCAAAAAGATATCATGTATTCACATGAACAGACGTATCATATCAGATCAAATCAAACTTATCATATCAAACAAAGGCACATTCACACAAATCTTGCATATCGTATCAGTGCCATGCCACGCACCACAAGTCCATACTCCCGTGGTTAAAAAGTACGTTGGGGTGCTCCTCCCCCAAGACCAGACATGGCCCTTATTGCACAGGCATTGGTCAAATGGACGAGGTCCCACGTTGTGCCAAACAACCATATTCACATTATGGCCACAGAGTTTCAATGATAAGCTCATAGTAAAAAGGACATGATCATTCATAGAGTCAAGGAATGACAAACAGCTCAAAAGAACAAGCAACAAGATAAACGATGTATCTTATGTTTCATAGTTCATTAATGTCTTGACATGAGGGTGTTTCTAAAGATAGATCATATGTAGAACATGTGCTTTCCTAACATGTATGCATATAACAATAATCAATTAAACACCGGAAAACATGTAACCATGAAACTTATATGCAAATATAACTTTAACACCACTAATATGTCCATACTATCATGTATTGATCCCTCATTCATATCATATTCTTATCTTATCAATTGACACTAAGCAAGATCACAAGATAATCCAATGATCATAAAACAATCAAAATTACACATTAGAATCATATTCACTCATTACTATTTCCTTTAATGGTTTGATTATTTTAAGTCCATGCATACTATATATCATCATGTACATGCTTGTAGACATCATGAGATGATTAGACCAAATTATACAAAATCTTGTAAGGGTAGTGTCGACACTAGATCAAGTGGTGTCGACACCATGCTCCAAACACAAGACAAAATCATGCAAAACTGGTCAGGTAGTGTCGACACTAGTTCAGGTAGTGTCGACACAGTGCATCAAATATAAGACAAAAAGGTCAAGTAGTGTCGACACGAGATCAAGTAGTGTCGACACTAGAGACAGCTTCCAGAAAACCTTCTGGCCAGTATGGGACAGTGTGTCGACACTAGGTTAGGTAGTGTCGACACTAGATCAGCTCCCAGAAGCTTTCTGAGTCAAAATGGGGGAGTGTGTCGACACTAGATGGGGTGGTGTCGACACTAGAGGGCTTCCCAGAACACTTTCTGGGCTGTTTTGGGATAGCAGGTCGACACGAGTTCAGGTCGTGTCGACACGAGTGCCCCTTCCAGACAAAAACACATGACTGCAGTGCAGCGATCCACTTCCACCTCTTATAACTCTCTAACGAGTGATATTTAGACAACATGTTCAACACCAAAGATGAAGAGGACAACTATTAGAAGAACTGTTATGTTGAGAGTTTGGTCTAATTCGGTCTCTAATCCCGAGAAAATATATGAAGAACAAAAAGTTAATAGTAGCCCGAAATTGTAGTATCATGAAGATACTCTCTTATCATGATCCTAACTCTTTAACGAAAGATTTTTGGACAAAATGTCCAACATAGAACATGATCTTGACTTCAATTGAAATAACTTACATGAAGAAAGTTTAGTCAAATTCGGTCTCTAATCATATGCAAAATAAAGAACGGGAAAATCCCTAACGGTGCGAGACTTCGGGAAAATCAACAATACACAATGTATACTCCAGGAGAACCAATCAAACCAATTGCAAATAAACCTAGACTCAAAGAACTACATGATGGTGTTGGTTTTATTTAATCTTGGCCCGAGAACACCTACCTTTACGAAGATCTAAGTCCAGTCGATATTCTGGATGCAACAGAAGATGCAGGGAATGAAGCTTCGGGTTCCCAGCCTTTCTCCTGCTTCTCAGAAGTTCTAACCTGCCTCCAAATGACCCCAATTCGTTGTTAAACCTTCCCCAAGAGTTTGAGGATGATTTCTTATAGATTTAGGTTGTAGTTAAGAGTCCTAACGATATTAGGAAAGGGCTGCGATTCTGCTCCCTTTTTCCCAGAATCTGGGACTCTTTCCTCCAAAAGAGGTAGTAGTGGTTTAGGAAACCTCCTCTTAGGGTTGGGTCCGGTTTTGGCTTTCCATACATGACCAATCACCCTTATTTTAACCCTAAATTACCCTTTCTAATTATGGCATAATTACCTACACGAATTTCTGGGTAATTCCTTGTCCCAGTTCGTTCATATCCTTGGGCCAAATGTGTTCTATTGGCCCAATCTTGTTAATGGATCATTATTACATGGTTTTGGAAGTCTCTTCCTTATGTTTAATTAATTTATCCCCTTTTTATTTCTGAAAATTTTAAATTGCTAAATTTCCGGGGTGTTACATCCTCCCCCACTTAAGAAATTTGGTCCCCAAATTTACGCATAAGGGTGTGGTTCGTACCTGAGAATAGTTCTGGGTGGTTTTTCTTCATTCCTTCCTCTGTTTCCCAGGTAGCATTAGTAACTCTATCTCGAATCCATTAGACCTTCACCATAGATATGGTACGATTCCTGAGTCACTGAATCTTCCGATCTAACAGTTTGATCGACTTCTCTTCATAAGTCAGGTCCTCCCGAATTTCCAAGTCCTCGTGGTCAATTACATGGTCGGCATTGAATAAGTACTTCCGCAGCATGGATATGTGGAACACATTATGCACGTTGGCTAGTTGCGGAGGTAGTGCAAGTCTATATGCCACCTGACCAATCCTTTCCAGGATTTCAAATGGCCCTATGAATCTGGGACTTAGTTTTCCTTTGATCCCAAATCTTTGTATTCCCCTTGAAGGTGAGACCTTCAAGAAAACATGTTCGCCAACCAGAAATTCCAGTTCTCTCCTTCTCTTGTCTGCATAACTCTTCTGTCTGGATTGTGCTATCTTCAGACGTTCCCTGACAATCTGAACCTTCCGGACAGTTGCCTCAATTAAGTCGGGTCCAACCCATTGGTTCTCCCCAACCTCTTCCCAACAAAGGGGTGATCTGCAACTCCTGCCATATAAGGCTTCAAATGGAGCCATCTTGATACTGTCCTGATAACTGTTGTTATACGCGAACTCCATCAGGTACAACTGATCATCCCATCGACCTTTGAAATCCAGCACCAGAGCACGAAGCATATCTTCCACAATTTGATTAGTCCTTTCAGTTTGTCCATCAGTCTGAGGATGAAAGGCGGTACTAAAATTTAGTTTGGTACCCATTGTTGCTTGCAATCCCTTCCAGAAGTGTGAAGTAAATCTAGGGTCCCGATCTGATATTATGCTAGATGGAACCCCATGAGTCTAACTACTTCCTTAACATATAATGCAGCCAATACATCCACTGACCATGTACTCTTAATCGGCAAGAAATGGGCCGACTTAGTCAATCGGTCCACAATCACCCAAATTGCATCCATACCACTTCTAGTCTTGGGCAATCCCATGATAAAGTCCATACCGATACTATCCCACTTCCATTCTGGGATTTCCAGTGGTAGCAGTCCACCAGCTGCACGAAAATGCTCGGCCTTGACTTTCATGCATGTTAAACAGTATGCCACATGATTGGCCACATCCTTCTTCATGTTTGGCCACCAGTACGACCTTTTTAAGTCTTGGTACATCTTTGTTGATCCTGGATGAATCGTATATTTGGACTGGTGAGCTTCATTCAGTAACCTCTTCTTGAGTTCTCCGTGATCAGGGACACATGTCCTACCTTGGAATAGTAATCTACCTTCCGCAGATAGAGTGAAGTCAGGCCTTTGCTCTAGCTTCTCCCTGATCTCAACCAAGAATGGATCCTCTCCCTGTTTCTCCTTGATTTCAGTCAGTAGGTCGGATTGTATCTGGGGGTTTGAAATCACTATTTGCTTTTCCTTCTTTCCCATGTCTATGTTTAGACTTGCAAATTTCTCTAGTAACTTCCATTCACCCAGCATCATATTGGCTAGCATAGCTCCTGATTGTCTACTTAGAGCATCAGCCACAACATTGGCTTTCCCAGGGTGATATTGAATGGAAAAATCAAAGTCCTTAAGGTACTCTAACCACCTTCTTTGTCTCATGTTCAGCTCCTTCTGTGAGACCAGATATTTCAAACTCTTGTGGTCAGAAAAGACCTTAAATTGCTCACCATAGATGTAATGCCTCCAAATCTTTAGGGCGAATACTACAGCTGCCAATTCCAGGTCATGAACCGGATAGTTCACTTCGTGGATCTTCAACTGTCTGGAAGCATAAGCTATTACCTTCCCTTGTTGCATTAGGACACATCCCAGTCCAGTACCAGAAGCATCTGAATAAATTTCAAATCCTCCCTCTTCAGTGGGTAAGGCGAGGATAGGAGCAGTAGTCAGACACTTCTTCAAGTTGTTGAAACTCTCCTCACATTCATTGGTCCACACAAACGGATTTTCCTTCCGGGTCAGCTTGGTCAATGCTACTGCAATCTTTGAGAAATCCTTTATAAACCTTCGATAATACCCAGCTAATCCCAGAAAACTCCTGATCTCTGTGACGCTTGTCGGTCTTTCCCATTTCAGCACAGCCTCAACCTTTGATGGATCAACAGCGATACCATCCTTGGTTACCACATGCCCTAGAAAGGATACCTCCTCAAGCCAGAATTCACATTTACTTAACTTGGCATATAGTTTGTTCTCCCTTAAAATCTGCAATGCAATCCTCAAATGCTCCTCATGCTCTTCCTTTGTCTTGGAATAAATCAATATATCATCGATGAATACCACCACAAACTTATCAAGATATGGACGATAAATGCTATTCATCAACTGCATGAAAACTGCAAGGGCATTTGTTAGTCCAAAAGGCATAACAATAAATTCGTAATGCCCATACCTGCTTCGGAAGGCAGTCTTATGAAGGTCTTCTCCTTTGATCCTCAATTGATGATAACCAGATCGGAGATCTATTTTAGAGAAGTATCTAGCTCCAGATAATTGATCAAACAACTCATCAATTCTCGGCAGAGGGTATTTGTTCTTGATGGTTAACTGATTCAGTTTTCGGTAATCTATGCATAGCCTCATCGACCCATCTTTCTTCTTGACGAAGAGGACAGGTGCACCCCAAGGCGATGCACTTGGTGGATGAAACCCTTCTCTAATAGTTCCATCAGTTGCTCTTTTAATTCCTTCAGTTCTGCGGGGGACATTCTATATGGTGCCCTAGATACTGGTGCTGCTTCAGGGACCAACTCGATGGTAAAATCGACCTCTCGCTCAGGAGGAATTCCTGGCAAGTCTTCGGGGAAAACATCAGCGTATTCGCTGACGACATGGATGTCCTCTACTTTGACTTCCTTCTTTGCAATGACTACACAGCAAGAAAGGCCATACAACCTTTCCTCATCATCCTTTTGGCTTGTAATGAGGAGATAATTGACAATCTCCTGCGGTTTCTATCCCCAGTGAACACTAGTTTTGGGTACTGGCTAAAAGTTACCCAACTTCTCCTGCAATTTATACTAGCCCCATGTTCAGACATCCAGTCTACTCCTAGTATCACATCATACCCCGCCATGTCCATACATATTAAATTTGCTGGTAGGTTTTGGGTTTCAATCAACACTTCACTGGATGGTATATGGTTTGTAAGATTGGTACCCGGACCAATCGGGGTTGACACAACTATTTCTGATTTCATTGGGACAGGTTTTTCAGGTAGGGTATCAACAAATGTTTGGGATATGAAGGAATGCGTAGCTCCCGTATCAAAGAGAACATATGCGGGTCGGGAAAGAATAGTAAGTGTACCTTCCACGATACCTCCTTCTTCAGCAGTTTCTGGTTCCTGGACAGCTTGCAGTCGGCCTTGCCTCTTCTGTCCATTCGGACGCTTGTCCTGAGGGGCTTGTTCTTTCAACATTGGGCAGTCCGAGATCCTATGGTCACGACTCCCACAGCGTAGGCATCTCCCTTGCGCTCTCCAGCATTGTTCAGACCGGTGATTAGCTTTGTCACAGTGTTTGCACCTTTCTCCCGTTGCCACCACTATTTGTTTACCTAACTCCTTTGGCTTTTTCTCAGCTGGTTCATTTACTCCGCCACTGGGCCTTTTCTTCCCAATGGTCGGCTGGTACCTTCCAGTAGAAGACACTTGTTCCCTTTTCACGGGTCTTCCCATAATTCTTTCTGCAGTCTCCATGGCATCTTCCAGTAACTGAGCCTTCTTTACCATGTCAGCATAGGTTTGAATGTCCATTGGCGCCAGTTGAGTGATGAACTGGGGCCTCAAGCCATTCAGAAAGTGTTTCGCCTTCATCCTTTCTGTCCCAATTAAGTGAACAGCATATCGGGACAGACGAGAAAATTGGGCCTCATACTCAGCCACATTGAGTCCTCTCTACTTCAAAGCCGCAAATTCGGCTGCTTTCTTTTCTTGGACCCTCTCAGAAAAATACTTGGTGTTGAATCGCTCAATGAACTGAGCCCATGTCAGTTGTTGTCCATTTAGTGTGGCTTCTACCGACTCCCACCATGCTCTGGCATCCTTTTCCAATTGGAAAGTCGCCAGTAATACTTTGTTCTGGTCTGTGCATTGCATGACCCTGAATATCCTTTCTATCTCCTTAACCCAGTGTTCAGCAGCGTCCGGGTTAGTACTCCCCTCAAACCTAGGCGGATCCATGTTCCGGAAATTCCGATGGAGCTCACCGGCTCCGCGGTTTCCTCCACCTTGGGTGGCTTGTAAGATAGCCTGAGTCAAATTCTGTATAGTTCGTTGCATGTCCCTAGCCTGGGCACGTTCATCGGCCATTGAGGTAATAAGTACCTTCAAGATAATAATGCGAGTTAGTCATCTAAATATATCACATGTGACTTTTACTCTCATGGCTCTACCCAAGCTCACATTAGGTACGAAAATATTGACTCGTGTGATCTAGTTTCATTCTATGTTCCTATTCCCTTAGACCCTAAAGTTCAGGCTCTGATACCAACTGTCACGCCCCGATATTTAGCAGCGGAATAAATACCGGGGGACGTGAACGATACAAGCAAACGTATCACAGTTGAATAACACAGAGTCACAATTGAATATAATAACACATTCAAGACTATAATATGGTCGCCAAAAGTATACTTTATTCCATTCCGTTCAACTAGTTACAACCTTACATAAGAAGAACTCACTGAAAATAGTTCATTATTCAATAACAATGTTCCTCTAATACATCAACTACTCAATTGTCTATTTCTAAACTGTCAACTGTTCATATGACGGGTGCTCATCACTCTTGCCCTGCCCCCTCCGACTCCTATGGTTCCTTATCACTACCTGAAAAGGGCAGGATGATAGGGGTGAGCGAACTAGCTCAGTAGGATTTACATCTCAATAACGTGCGGGCACTGGTATACATGATTAACATTTTTAAATAGGCAGATATGCATGTGAGTATGATGACAATGCATGCAAGACTAACAGATTGAATAGCAGAATAGAACAGAGATCATATCAGAATCAAAATGTCGAATTGCATATACAATGGACAGATAATTCAAGAGTAGAATCATATCAAAAGAGATTGGCCATATTCAAACAGATATCATGTCTTCACATGAACAGACGTATCATATCAAATCTTATCATATCAGATCAAATCAAACTTATCATATCAAACAAAGGCACATTCACACAAATCTTGCATATCGTATCAGTGCCATGCCACGCACCACAAGTCCATACTCCCGCGGTTAAAAAGTACGTTGGGGTGCTCCTCCCCAGGACCAGACAGGGCCCTTATTGCACAGGCATTGGTCAAATGGACCGAGGTCCCACGTTGTGCCAAACAAACATATTCACATTATGGCCACAGAGTTTCAATGATAAGCTCATAGTAAAAAGGACATGATCATTCATAGAGTCAAGGAATGACAAACAGCTCAAAAGAACAAGGCAAGATAACGACGCATCTTATGTTTCATAGTTCATTAATGTCTTGACATGAGGGTGTTTCTAAAGACAGATCATATGTAGAACATGTGCTTTCCTAACATGTATGCATATGACAATAATCAATTAAACACCGGAAAACATGTAACCATGAAACTTATATGCAAATCATAACTTTAACACCACTAATATGTCCATACTAATCATGTATTCATCCCCACATTCATATCATATTCTTATCTTATCAATTGACAATAAGCAAGATCACAAGATAATCCAATGATCATAAGAACAATCAAAATTACACATTAGAATCATATTCACATCATTACTATTTCCTTTAATGGTTTGATTTATTTTAAGTCCATGCATACTATATATCATCATGTACATGCTTGTAGACATCATGAGATGATTAGACCCAAATTATACAAAAATCTTGTAAGGGTAGT
This sequence comes from Colocasia esculenta, assembly GCA_014218235.1. Classification (NCBI taxonomy): domain Eukaryota; kingdom Viridiplantae; phylum Streptophyta; class Magnoliopsida; order Alismatales; family Araceae; genus Colocasia; species Colocasia esculenta. The sequence continues at coordinate 24,129,969 of CM024761.1, read as the reverse complement.
GTCGACACTAGATCAAGTGGTGTCGACACCATGCTCCAAACACAAGACAAAATCATGCAAAACTGGTCAGGTAGTGTCGACACTAGTTCAGGTAGTGTCGACACAGTGCATCAAATATAAGACAAAAAGGTCAAGTAGTGTCGACACGAGATCAAGTAGTGTTGACACTAGAGACAGCTTCCAGAAAACTTTCTGGCCAGTATGGGACAGTGTGTCGACACTAGGTTAGGTAGTGTCGACACTAGATCAACTCCCAGAAGCTTTCTGGGTCAAACTGGGGGAGTGTGTCGACACTAGATGGGGTGGTGTCGACACTAGAGGGCTTCCCAGAACACTTTCTGGGCTGTTTTGGGACAGCAGGTCGACACGAGTTCAAGTCGTGTCGACACGAGTGCCCCTTCCAGACAAAAACACATGACTGCAGTGCAGCGATCCACTTCCACCTCTTATAACTCTCTAACGAGTGATATTTAGACAAAATGTTCAACACCAAAGATGAAGAGGACAACTATGAGAAGAACTGTTATGTTGAGAGTTTTGTCTAATTCGGTCTCTAATCCCGAGAAAATATATGAAGAACAAAAAGTTAATAGTAGCCCGAAATCGTAGTATCATGCAGATACTCTCTTATCATGATCCTAACTCTTTAACGAAAGATTTTTGGACAAAATGTCCAACATAGAACATGATCTTGACTTCAATTGAAAGAACTTTCATGAAGACAGTTTAGTCAAATTCGGTCTCAAATCACATGTAAAATAAGAAGAACGGGAAAATCCCTAACGGTGCGAGACTTCGGGAAAATCACCAATACACAATGTATACTCCATGAAAACCAATCAAACCAATTGCAAATGAACCTAGACTCAAAGAACTACATGATGGTGTTGGTTTTCTTTAATCTTGGCCTGAGAACACCTACTTTTACGAAGATCTAAGTCCGGTCGATATTCTGGATGCAACAGAAGATGCAGGGGATGAAGCTTCGGGTTCCCAGCCTTTCTCCTGCTTCTCAGAAGTTCTAACCTGCCTCCAAATGACCCCAATTCGTTGTTAAACCTTCCCCAAGAGTTTGAGGACGAGTTCTTATAGATTTAGGTTGTAGTTAAGAGTCCTAACGATATTAGGAAAGGGCTGCGAATCTGCTCCCCTGTTTTTCCCAGAATCTGGGACTCTTTCCTCCAAAAGAGGTAGTAGTGGTTTAGGAAACCTCCTCTTAGGGTTGGGTCCGGTTTTGGCTTTCCATACATGACCAATCACCCTTATTTTAACCCTAAATTGCCCTTTCTAATTATGGCATAATTACCTACACGAATTTCTGGGTAATTCCTTGTCCCAGTTCGTTCATATCTTTGGGCCAAATGTGTTCTATTGGCCCAATCTTGTTAGTGGATCATTATTACATGGTTTTGGAAGTCTCTTCCTTATGTTTAATTAATTATCCCCTTTTTATTTCTGAAAATTTTAAATTGCTAAATTTCCGGGGTGTTACAACCGGACTCAGTAAGTCTCCAACTGGAGGCTTACGCGTGGCCCACCCTCTCCCCACTTCCGTTCCTCCTCCCACTCCCGGTCACCCGGTTCCCCCCCCCCCACCCTTCCCACCTTCTCTCCCGGTCGCCCCCCCCCCCCCCCCCCCCACGTTCTCTCCCTCCCAGTTACTGTTGCGCATTTGCGCTACAGTAACTCACCTTTTGTTTTTGTTTCTTCTTAATTTTAAATTTTTATTTTAAAATACAATTGTGAGAGATATCATTTTTTTCTTAAATATAAAACAAACATCATTAAAAAAATAATATTAATATCTGTCGAATTCGGGACTGTAACACTCTGAAAAATTTTAATAGTTGAAAAATATGAATAATATGGGTATTAGATCTCATTATTATTATGAGATAGAAATAATTAATATCTGAAATCAATTGTTACTAATAAACGATACCTTAGTGCCGTACAGAGAGATGTGCGCTCTGACAGTGCGACACCGAAAAACTGTAACGAAAATAAAATTCGAGAACACCATAATTTTTAAAAAATTATGGTGACATCATAAATATAAATATCCGGATTTGTTGACGTACGGATTTCGAAATTAAGTCGATGCAACTATTTTTCGGACGATTTTTCACCCAGTGCAAAATAAACTCTAAAAATTAAACTAAAATCACCATAATCTATAAAACCATTACATTAGCCTATGACTGTAATTTTAACACAAATGTATATCATTTTAATGTGTTTTCAATAGGATCTTTGAGCCAACTGATTTTTAAGTTATTTACGGTAACCATTTTAACCAATTGTTTTTTCCCTTAGTTTTAAATTCTTATTCTAAAATCAGATTGTGAAATATGTCATTTTTTATTTTATAGTTCTTTTAAATTTAAAAATAAATATCATTAACAAATATAATATTGATGTCTATCCAGTTCGGGTCTGTAACGTCCTGAAAATTTTTAATAGTTGAAAATTAAGAATAATATGGTTATTAGACCTCATTATTATTATGAGATTGAAATAATTAATATCTAGGATTAATTGATATTAATAAACGTTATCTTAATTCCGTATAAAAAGATGTGCGCTCCGACATGGCGACATCGAAAAACTGTAACGAAAATAAAATCCGAGAACACCAAGGTTGCAGATTCAATTCAGGTGCACATGGTTGCATTCAGGTGCCTATAGTTTCATTTAAGGTGGAAAAATTTTGCATATAGGTGCATAATGTTGCATTCAGATGTATAAGGTTGCATTCAAGTGTTTATGGTTGCATTCAGGTGCTTATGGTTGCATTCAGGTGCATATGGTTGCATTCAGGTGCATATGGTTGCATTCAGGTGCTTATGGTTGCATTCAAGTGCTTATGGTTGCATTCAGGTGCTTATGGTTGCATTCAGGTGCATATGGTTGCATTCAGGTGCATATGGTTGCATTCAAGTGCTTATGGTTGCATTCAGGTGCATATGGTTGCATTTAGGTGCATATGGTTGCATTCAGGTGCTTATGGTTGCATTCAAGTGCTTATGGTTGCATTCAGGTGCATATGGTTGCATTCAGGTGCTTATGGTTGCATTCAAGTGCTTATGGTTGCATTCAGGTGCTTATGGTTGCATTCAGGTGCTTATGGTTGCATTCAGGTGCATATGGTTGCATTCAGGTGCTTATGGTTGCATTCAAGTGCTTATGGTTGCATTCAGATGCTTATGGTTGCATTCAGGTGCTTATGGTTGCATTCAGGTGATGAATATGTGTCTTAGAGTCCAAAAATAAAAAAAATACAAAAATACAAAAACAACAAAAAGAGAGTCTTTTGATGTATATATTTCACGTTGTACATATTTTCTCCCGTATTTTCTCTCTTATTTTCAAAAGCCAAAAAAGATCAGAAAATTCAAAAATCCAAAAAAAATTAGTAGTAACATGTATATATACTAACATTCTCCTTATTTTCTTATCAAAAATAACAAAAACATCAAAAAATCCAGAAAACAACAAAACAAAAAAATGCATGTGCATATTTCCCTTTCAGTTATTTTTATTATGTTCCTATCTTTGATTAGACATTAGCCCCTTGTGACGGCCCTCATTATACCGGTACGGTTATACCAACCCACGTCGGTATAGCGAGAGTCCTCACAGTGGGACATTTACCCAAACGATACACACAGCTGAGATACACGCAAATATACAACAGAGTAGCGGAAGTAAAAGACCACTGTCTTCATTTATTCATCATCCACATTAAACATACATGAAATTCGTAATTAACATTAAGAGCTAAAAGTTCACATAATTTAAATTGCTGAAATTTAAATACATAATGTCCACACTTATACATCCTTTTCATGATAACTCTAATACAATGTTCAAATTACATACTATGATATGCACAAGTCACAAAGAAACTCCAAAGACTAGCTAGTCTCCGCACTCGGAGTCCGTCTCCACTGTCTCCTCCAACGGTGCCACGTCACCAACTACACCTGTACGCCGAAGCAAGGAGTGAGTCTAAAGAGTCAGCAAGCAACACTACTCATAACATACACGTATAAGTCTTAGCGGTTTCTACATACACATTCAAAAATTTCAACACATGGCGTGAAAGTTTTACAAATTAATACATGGATCATACTTTCAGATTTCCAAGAATAAAACTTTACCTATCACATGCTTTCTATTCAATTTACTCATGGAATCTTACTTTTAAGGAACCAAGACATGAGAGTTACCAACATAAGCATTGTGCACATACGAAAGGAAAACACGACTAGCATGGATCTTACATGTTTTTAAACACATACATAGACGTTTTCACATACTTTAAGTTGCTGGTTTCACATGGTTTAATGGCTGTAAACCTATACATGAGAGCTACAATGTTGATAGAAACATATCATGTGAACAACCCATCACGCTATCTTGTACCCGTTCTCATCAATTATCCCTAACATGGATTCTAGACATCTTTACACATATAAACATGATGATAGCAACATGAATTTACTGATTTCACATGGTTTCAGATTTGTCTCACATGGATTTCAATATCACATCCTTACATTCAGAAGTTCACATTTTCTTTACACAAGTTTCCTCTTTCACATGGTTACACTTTGCACATACACATACACATTGTTCACTTACACATTTACACATGAACACATACACATTACACATTTTAGGTGCCGTGACACATAGTCCAAACCACCAAAGGACATATACACATCACATTACACATAGACGCCATCTAGGCATTCCAATGGCGACTCTTGGACTGCGCTGACCGGGAGAACAAGTCTCCACCCTAACCAGTGGTACTTGTCCACCTCCAAGATTTCCCCCTAATACCCTTAGGGTCACTTACACACTGAACTTTCTCAGGGGGACATTTCCCTGATACAGTTCCACTGCCCTCTACGGAAGCAGTGTCACATTGGCACAATTACACATTTACACATTTTACCGATCTTACACATGGTTTTACACATATCACTTTTCATCTCATTCACTTTCTCACTCACATGCATATCTCTGTTTTTCCTAACATGACACTACAGATTTCAGGAGCTTAACACATAGTAATTTCACCAATCAAGTTAGGTTTAAGCAATATCTAATCACATTACGATAACATACGTAGATTATTGCCTTTCACATGAAAAATACATAACTTCTTATATACTGGTCCAAATGACCTGAAATTTTAACCACATGCTATTTTCGAGTTCAAGGTCATACACTCAAATTTTCAGATTTTTCTGAGCTAAATAGAATTTACAGAAAATCAAACACTTATTTCGCATGCCATTCACAACTTAAGTTAACATGAAGTTTAACACATCATGAACTTTTGCCACTTACTGTTTGAACAGGGTTACTGTCACATACATGATCTGAGAATACAGAATTTACTCTAAATCATACAATTGTAGATCGGTCACCACAATCATTCTTGCATGCCATTTCATTGACCGAACCGAGTTTATTGACAATTTATACAAGCATGGATAATTCATCAAAACTGAGTACATGTACACTGATCCACTATTCTTCATGATCTATTAAAACTGAGGCATTCAGACTAATCTTAATCATAAAACATAGATTTGGCAAGATCATCAACAAGTCATGCTTATACATTCATGGAATACACTCTTCTAACATCCATCACCACACATCACACTCATCCACACACCACAAATAACAATATACATAGTATATAGGGTTACCATATATCCTCATCATGGAAACCATACCGAAAATAATGTATAGGAAGGGTAGAATAGGTCACTGTTCTGTCCAGAGGAACTTGGCGGCGGTCTCTGGCCGCTGACTCAGGGTCAGCGGCATGGTCGATGGACACCGAGCATGATCTCTGCGTCCATTGACCTTGCCGTCAATGCATGTCTGTGCAGAAACACAGACCCGACCTCTCAAGTTTTGGTGAATGTGAGGGTCTAGGACTCGAGGGAAAATGTACAAAAATTGTAAAAACGACCTAGACTCATATGGGGACATTATGGTTAGGTCACTTGCCTTTTAAAAATTGCTTCAAAGGGTCTAGGGTGTTAGTGAAGCCCTCCTTGGGCAGTCCCAAGGAAGTGCAGAAACGCCTTCTAGATCTTCTTCCTCCGGGCTCCTGGAAGATCTCCACACCAAGGGGATGTCGGGGAAGCCTCCTCCTTTGCTCCAGCTATCTTCTTGTCGGAGGAGATGGCCGGATCTAGCCCCAGGAAGCTTGATCTTTGGGTGCTAAGACTGGGTTTTCTCACAGTTTTTCAGAACTAGGGTTTTTCTCTCTTTTTCTCCTTTTGCAAGGGTGAAGAGAGGGGTGGGGAAGGCAGCTCCGGGTTCAGGCTTAAGGAGAGGCCTCTCTCCCACTCTTTGGGTGAGTTGACAGCCCTCAGAGCCGTTGGGGACAGCCCCCCAATGGCTGGGCTTTCTTGTTTCAGAGGTTTCTGGCTCTGCTGCGCATGCAGGCCAGAGAAATAGGCGTCCATATCGCTTGACGCCAGGATTAGTGTTGGCGTCCATGTCTGGACGCTGACACCACCTCGACGGCTAGGGGTTGACGCCAAGATGGCCTTCGGCCAGAAGTCTAAAATATGCAGAAAACCATGCATACCAAGCATATATACATGCAATATGTATATGGTAGTGTACCCATACTATCACCATGCAATACATACATTATTTATATCCAATATAAGCACATGCACACGTACTTATACTAATTAATGCGTACGTAAATATGTACATACATACACAAGCACAAATACACACACACAATTACAAATAATGCGACAGAAATTAGAGGGCCTTACGCCCCTTGACCAGATCTCAAGAAAGGTACATCATCAAGGCATGGGGCAAAAACAGATCTACACTAACCTTTTTCCTTGAAGTGTTGTGGATGCAGGAACCAATGCACAAAGAACAAGCCATTCAAGTGCACAGAACGATAAAAGTCCACAAAATCCACTATAATAATTAAGTCCTGTACATATCATGACAGGGGCATACCCCTGAAAGTACAACCGAAGCCCCGCTCCTCACTCCTCTCTCCGCCCCCCTCACTAGGCCTCTGCCTACGTGAGCTGCTCACCTCCTCCTCCTCCCTCTCCCGACGCCGGTCTGGGAGAGGAGGCCTCGACGCCGTCGATGCCTCGGGCCGCTGCAACCCTCCTCGTGCCACAGAGGGATCTCCTAGGGACACAATGTCGTCGAGGGAGGCAAACGCCGATCCGGTCCTCGCGAGCGTCTCCTGCTGGGCCTGCCGCTGCTGCTCCCGGCGCTTCTTTAGCACCCGGTCCTTCAGTATCTCGTAATCCGCGGCGGTCCGCGCCCGAGCTGCCTCAGCCTCTCTCTCTCTCTCCCTGGCCTCGAGCAAGCGACCCCTCATGGTAGCCCGGTCATCCCTCAACTCCTCCATGGTAGCCGCCATGGTCCTCCGCTGCACATCAAATACAAGGGGTATTAGTTTTGTACACATGCCAGGAAGGAGGAAATTCGGTGCCTTACCTCCGCCTCCATCTCCAACCGCAGAGTCGCCATCTGCGCCTGGAGAGTCGCCACTCCGCTCCCCTCCCGCTGCACATAAAGAGCAAGTCATGTCAAGATCAAGTCAAGTCAAAATTGAAAAGCATAATCAGCCTACTGTCTTACCTCTGCCTCGAGCTCCTGCACTCGCGCCTGCTCCCGATCCAGGGCCTCCTGCAGGCGAACTGCCAGGTCTCCTCTCGCCGGCTGGGCAGACGAGCTCGCCCCCGCATCGCGACTCGTGCGCACCCTCGCTAGCTCCTCCTTCTGCATTCACAGAACTTTGGTTAGTAATTCAATTCAATTCAATTCAATCTATAATCAAAGTTACGTTACTTACCAGTGTCCTGAGCTTGGTGTAGAGCCTCGTCAGCTCCACCTCCTGCTCGGCCAATCGCCCCTCCAAAAGGTGTACGGCCTGTGACTCCGGCATCTTCCATTCACACTTCAAGGTTAGAATCAAATAAGGCAACCTACCAACCAAGGCTTAAGGTTAGAAGTTTCACTTACCACTCGCTGGTCAAGCCGGAGTCGTCCGGCGTACCGTGCCCGGTAGTCCTCTGTCACGCCCCGACGTGGAATATCGAAGTGCGAAGGCAGTTGCAAGTGAACGGGTATAGAGCGAGTGCTAGACATCAAACCATTGCACAATGAATAATACTAAAGCAAATTCATTCATTTATAATCCTTCAAATGCCTAGTTACAACCACTAATATCAGAGCCAGTCTATAGGGCCCGATTACATTGAAATCAAAGCAAAAGACTGAACTTCAAACCTAACTACTACAACACTAATATAGCAATAGGACGCTAGGGTACTCAAGACATCACTCCAGGTCATTCCCGTCCTCTTGAGGGTATGGTTCATCCTCGGTCTCACCTGAGAACACAACGACAAATAATGCAGGGTGAGCGATAACGCCCAGTAGGACTTAAATCTCAGGATCAAGCATGCTTTAAGTGATTAATGTCTTATAAGGCAGGATAACTAGAGAGAATAACAAGAATGTATAGAAAGTACTGGTACATGATTACGAGAAATAATAGCACAATGCACGAGAGTATAGCACAACAAGTGTTGATATCGGATTGGCCGTATAACAAGATAACAAGTAAAGTTGCACAGAGTGCACAAGTCACGATAGCAAGTGTTTGGTCGATATTCTTTCAACCACGAGATTCAAGTAAACCAATAATTGACTGTTTGATTAATTGATTTCCATAGATCAAATCTTGCGTGTTCATGCGTTAGGTGTATGCCATCACCCATATCATTAGACCCTCGCGAGTTATAGCCTGTCAGGTGCTCCTCCCAAGGACCAGATCGGGCCCTTATAATGTTGCCTAGCATAGTCATGCTTTTATCTTAGACAATCAATCATTTAATGGCCAAATAGAGAGTACCAAGAAATAGATGAGATCACTAGATGAATAGACGAGATAGTAGAGTGAACATGAATAGATGAGCGAGTAAAGTATAGATGAGAGCTAGTGGACATTGCACGTAATGCGACGAGTAAACAGGCGATAGTAACAGTTGCACAACACGCACAGTTGGTGTTGGCAGTCAGGTGGAACTCACGATCTTCCCGCTGGCCATATTATGCACAAGTCCAGAGGTCCGGCGTGATTCAAGGTAAGCGTGAACTTCTAATAGCCGTTTGGATCATATCGATCCCTAAAGGTGTAATGGGTGTTAGGGTACAACCGGCTCGTCGACCATGTGGGAATCCATGATCAGAGGAGACTTACGGAGGCCTTGTACAAGGGTTCACTAGTCCGGCGAAAGGAATATCCGACGGAGAGTTCACCACAAGACAAGTAAAGTGTGTATATAAAATAGGTGCTCGACGTTCTAGAGGAATTCTAGAACAGTGGAGCGTCGAGATTGGTGATTCAAAACAACGCGAAAAATCGAGGACGAGTTCATTTACAAGTAAGGCAATTTAATTGCATAAATTACCAGATATATTATGTCACATGTTCATGCCAATTAAGCCATATTTGGATGGTTCCAAGTGTGTGCATGTGTCATGAAATTGTAGATAGAAAAGATGTCGTGAATATGTATTTTAAAGCATTCAATATAACTCCATGTAAAACAGTTGTTTTTACTGCGTGTATGACTGTTAAAAAGGCGTAAGAATATTTCAGAAAGTGAGAGAAATAATTTTTATGGACTTTCATGCAAAATCCTTTGAAGGCGACATAGGCCAGTAAGGATTGCGACAGGGGTAGGGTAGGTAGCGACAGGGCCTGCAAAGGGATGCGACAGGGCTGCCAGGACAGAAGGCCAGAACGCGACGTAGGTACTGTCGTATTCAGAAAGCGACAAGGAAGGCGTCGCAATGGATTGAGAACGCGACAGGTGGATGGTCGCAATCAGACCCAGAAGGCGACATATCGGCCTGTCGCAATCTGGTGGTCTGCGCCTGGCTCTGACAGGAATCAGACCAGGCTTTGGATTGCGGGCCAACTTGCATCAAATTGATACAGGGTTGTTCAGAAAATCATAACTATTTGTATACAAGATGAAAAATCATGAAACCAGTTTTGAATTGATCCAGACATGCAAGGGTACCTCCAGTAATTAGGAATTAGAGAGAGAGCATGGTTCATATAAGGTTTGAACATGAACAAGAACGAGTTATTCAGAACATGACACAGAGAGAAAGATCGATTAAACTCGATCAACATGCTCGATGAAATTTAGGGCTTTTAGGGCAAAAGATGCCTAACATGCATCAGTTCCTACAAGAAAAATCTCGTAGCATGGGGTTGAGTATACCAGGAGATCAAGAGTTAAGAAGAGGGCTCGGGGTCATGTAAGTTGCAGAACATGAAAAATCAAGAACTAATGATATGCTCGATGGAAAATTATGAAACTTAAGGGTTTTGTTCCTGATGTATGGAACAATCTACAGACGAAATATTAGGATTTTAGCTTGTGAGAATGCCTACCTTTGACTCGATTTGTCTTCTAGGGCTTAGAACTCCAAGAACGAGGAAGAAGCTCCAAGAACTCCTTCTCCCCACGAGATCCTCTCCTCCTTGGCCTCTTCTCCACGTCCACCAACCTTTGGCAACGAGCTAGGGTCGGCCAAGAGGGTTTAAGGGGTGTATTTATATAAATACAAGTTCATATTCCTACTACTACTCAAATTCCTCTTAATTCCGAGATTTCCTAACTCCACATTTCCTCTCTTGCTTTCCAATCTCTAATTAGGGTAGGATAGTATCTAAATTCGTGCTAGACTATATGGGGTAGGTTTAGGAATCCAATTCCTACTCTAATTGCCGCTTTTATTGCTTTAATAACCCCTTTCCAATTATGATATAATTAAACTCCGAATTTGAGGTATTTTCTTATTATTCTCCCTTGGAAATTCATATTTTTGACCCAATAAATTCTAGGGGATCCATTAAGCAAAGCCCATTACTCTTTTCCATGTAATGGGTTTTATTTAATGCTCTTTTCATTTAATATCCATTTAGCTAGGTTTTAATTCTTTATTTAAATTTTTATTCTTTATTTTTTTACAAAAATTCAGGTTGCTACATCCTCCCCCCCTTAAAAGAATTTGGTCCCCAAATTCATATGACCTTACAGGAGAGAATGGCTTACCGAATAGATTCGGGTAGTTGCGTCTGATAATTCCTTCTGGTTCCCATGTGGCTTCTTGCACTCCGCGGTTATTCCATAAGACCTTCACCACGTGAATGGGACGATTTTTGAGTTGTTGTACCTTCCGGTCCAATATCTTGATCGGCTTCTCTTCATACGTCATGTCCTTGTTTAACACCAGATCATCATGGCGAATGACATGTGTAGGATCGTACACATACTTTCTAAGCATGGAGACATGGAAGACATTGTGCACACTTGCCAAATTTGGCGGCAAGGCCAGTCTGTAAGCAACTTCACCAATCCTTTCAAGTACTTCGAAAGGACCAATGAATCTTGGACTAAGTTTTCCTTTCACTCCGAATCTTTGAATACCACGGGTAGGAGATACCTTCAATAGCACATGATCTCCTATTTGAAATTCCAGATCCCGTCTTCTCTTATCAGCATAGCTCTTTTGTCTAGACTGAGCAATCTTGAGTCGATCTCGTATCATCTGTATATCCCGGGTTGTACTTTGTACCATGTCAGGTCCTAACCATTGTTGTTCCCCCACTTCATTCCAGCACACAGGAGATCTACAATTTCTGCCATAAAGTGCTTCAAATGGTGCCATTTTAATACTCGCCTGGTAGCTGTTGTTATAGGTGAACTCAATCAAGGGTAAGTGTTCATTCCAATAACCCTTGAAATCTATAATGCAGGCTCTTAACATGTCTTCTACAATTTGATTTGTCCTCTCAGTTTGCCCATCAGTTTGCGGGTGAAAGGCAGTGCTAAAATTAAGCTTCGTACCAAGGGCAGTTTGCAGACCTTTCCAAAAATGAGAGGTGAACCTTGGATCTCGATCTGAGATGATAGATGACGGAATACCGTGCAACCGCACGATCTCCTTGACATATAATGCAGCTAGCACCTCCACAGACCATGCACTCTTTATGGGTAAGAAGTGCGCAGATTTGGTCAACCGGTCAACGATGACCCATATGGCGTCAAGTCCACCACGAGTCTTGGGTAAACCCATGATGAAGTCCATGCCAATACTTTCCCATTTCCATTCCAGAATATCAAGTGGTCGGAGTACACCCGCAGGGCACAGGTGTTCCGCTTTTACTTGTTGACATGTGAGGCAATGAGCTACATGCTCGGCTACTTCCCTCTTCATGTTTGGCCACCAAAATGTTCTTTTCATGTCTTGATACATTTTGGTACCTCCTGGATGAATGGTGTACTTAGTTTGATGAGCTTCCTCCATTAGTTTCCTTTTTAGGGCTTCGTTGTCTGGGACACAAGTTCTCCCTTGGAATACTAACCTTCCATCTTCAGTCATGGCAAAATCCGGTCTGTCCGCTAAGGTTTCCTTGACACGAACCAAGAATGGATCATTGTCCTGCTGCATCTTGATTTCCTCCAGCAGATCGGATTGGATCTTGAGATTGGCAATCAAAACATGATCATCCCTATGTTCAATATTTAAGTCTAGCCTCGCGAATTGTTCAAGTAATTGCATCTCGCCAAGGACTAGACTCGAGATAGATGCCATTGGCTTTCTACTAAGAGCATCAGCCACGGCGTTTCCCTTACCTGGATGGTACTGGATGTTGAAATCAAAGTCCTTTAGGTATTCTAACCATCTTCTCTGCCTCATGTTGAGTTCTTTCTGGGAGAATAGGTACTTTAGACTTTTATGGTCTGAGTAGACAGTGAATTGCTCGCCATATAGATAGTGTCTCCAAATCTTCAAGGCGAAGACCACAGCAGCCAGTTCGAGAACATGTACAGGGTAGTTGACTTCATGTGTCTTCAGTTGTCTTGAAGAATAGGTGATGACCTTTTCCTTTTGCATGAGTACACACCCTAGCCCAATTCCTGAGGCATCGGTGTAGACAAAGAAACCTTCTCCCTCTATTGGCAGAGTGAGAATGGGTGCTGAGGTAAGGCAGTCTTTGAGAGTTTGAAAACTCTTCTCACACTCTTTACTCCAGGAGTAGGGATTCTCCTTTCGTGTCAGACACGTGAGTGGTACGGCGATCTTAGAGAAGTCTTTTATGAACCGCCTGTAGTATCCAGCCAGTCCTAAGAAGCTTCTGATTTCGGTGACGTTGGTTGGTCTCTCCCAGTTGAGTACAGCTTCGACTTTGGAGGGATCAACAGAGATGCCGTCCTTTGATATGACATGTCCCAACAAAGACACTTCTTCAAGCTAGAACTCGCACTTGCTTAATTTTGCATATAGTTTGTTGTCTCGTAAGATTTGCAGTGCGGTCCTCAAGTGTTCTTCATGATCTTCCCTGGTCTTTGAATATATGAGGATATCTTCGATGAAGACGACCACAAATTTGTCAAGGTATGGCCGATATATGCTGTTCATGAGTTGCATGAAGGCTGCAGGAGCATTGGTTAGACCAAAAGGCATAACAACAAATTCGTAATGTCCATACCTGCTCCTGAAGGCTGTTTTGAAGATATCGTCATCCTTGATCCTCATTTGATGATAACCGGATCGAAGGTCGATCTTGGAGAAGTATTGGGCTCCAGATATCTGGTCGAACAGTTCATCGATCCTAGGCAATGGGTACTTGTTCTTGATGGTCAATTGGTTGAGCTGACGATAGTCGATGCATAGTCTCATCGACCCATCCTTCTTCCTTACGAATAGCACAGGAGCTCCCCATGGTGAAGTACTAGGTCTGATGAACCCCTTTTCTAGTAGTTCCATCAGTTGCGCCTTCAATTCCTTCAGCTCGGCAGGTGACATCCGGTACGGTTGACGCGATACCGGTGCGGCTCCAGGAATCAGCTCAATGGCGAAGTTGACATCTCGTTCAGGGGAATCCCTGGCAGGTCTTCGGGGAATACATCTGGGTAGTCATGTACTATATGTATGTCCTCTATCTTGGAACCCTTCTTTTCCACTACTACGGCTACTAGGAAGGCAATACAACCTTTCCTCATCATGTTGTGGGCTTTTATGGCGGAGACTAGAGTCATCCGTCTCTTATGTCTAATCCCAGAGAATGCCAATTTAGGAATGTCACTAAAGGTAACCTTCCCTTTCTTACATTCGACACTTGCCCCATATGTGGACAACCAGTCGGCTCCCAAAATTACATCATAGCCTTCCATGGACATACACACCAGGTCGGCTTTTAGGTTATGGTCTCCGATCATTACATCGGCAGATGGAAAATATTTGTTCAGTTTTCTCATTTTCCCCTAGTGGCGTTGTGACAGAGAACTCACAACCCATGGATATAGGTTTAGCATTCAGAGTATCAGCAAAGTTTTGAGATATAAATGAATGGGTTGCTCCAGTATCAAATAAAACGAATGCTGATAGAGAGAAAACTTGAAGGGTACCTTCTACGATTCCACCCTCCTCGGTGGGCTCCACTTCCTGGACAGCTTGCAGTCGGCCAGGCTTCTTTTGCCCATTAGGGCGTTTCTCTTTCTCCTGCTCCATGAGCACAGGGCACTCGGAAATGCGATGATTGCGATTCCCACAGCGCATGCAAGCTCCTGCTTTCCTCCAGCACTCAGCAGCAGTATGTCCATGTTTGTCACAATGCTCGCACTTGGTCTTGTCGGTGTTTGGGGTAGTAGGTATCTTGAACTTCCTTTCTTGGTTCGGCCCTCCCATGATGTTGAACGGCCATTTCTTGTCATTTGTGGGTTTTGAGGAACCCGATGTTGGTTCCTTCTTGACTAGTCTACCCTTAATGCGATCGGTAAGGTCGGTTGCATCTTCAAGCAGCTGTGCCTTCTTTACCATCTCGGCATAAGTCTGGATGTCGAGCGGAGCAAGTTGTGTAATATATGAAGGCTTGAGTCCATTAAGAAATCTCCTCGCCTTCATCTTTTCTGTATTGACCAGATGATTGGCATAACGCGCCAATCGGGAGAATTGCGCTTCATACTCCGCGATCGTAAGGTGCCTCTGTTTCAGTGCAGCAAACTCGGAGGCCTTCCTCTCCTGGATCCTTTCAGAGAAGTATTTGGAGTTAAAATGCTCCTTGAATTCTGCCCAGGTGAACTGTGCATCGTCCCTGGTGGCCTCCACAGACTCCCACCATGCACGGGCGTCCCTTTCTAATTGAAAAGTTGCCAGTAGTAACTTATCACCATCCGCGCACTGCATGACGCGGAAGATGCGTTCTACCTCCTTCATCCAGTTTTCTGCCTCGTCGGGATCAGTAGTCCCACTAAAACGGGGCGGGTTCAAGTTGCGGAAATTCCTATGCAGATCTCCGGCTCCTTGGTTCCCACGAGCTCCAGCAGCCTGAAGTAGAGCTTGAGTGAGCTGCTGGATAGTTTGTTGCATGTCACGGAGTTGTGCACACTCGGCTGCCATTGCTGTGTTTTAAGTTCCTTCAAAAGAGAAATTTTAATGTGAGATATCATGATTGCACTAAGTTGGTGTGTGTGTGAGTTTATTTTAGCTAGTTACCCTTGGCTCTAACCTCAACTCACATAGGTGGATAATTGACTCTAGTCGAGGCAGGTTAACCTAGATCATCCTATACTTAAGAATAATCAAAGTTACGTTACTTACCAATGTCCTGACCTCGGTGCGGAGCCTCGTCAGCTCCACCTCCTGCTCGGCCAATCGCCCCTCCAAAAGGTGTACGGCCTGTGACTCCGGCATCTGCCATTCACACTTCAAGGTTAGAATCAAATAAGGCAACCTACCAACCAAGGCTTAAGGTTAGAAGTTTCACTTACACTCGCTGGTCAAGCCGGAGTCGTCCGGCGTATCGTGCCCAGTAGTCCTCTGTCACGCCCCGACGTGGAATATCGGAGCGCGAAGGCAGTTGCAAGTGAACGGGTATAGAGCGAGTGCTAGACATCAAACCATTGCACAATGAATAATACTAAAGCAAATTCATTCATTTATAATCCTTCAAATGCCTAGTTACAACCACTAATATCAGAGCCAGTCTATAGGGCCCGATTACATTGAAATCAAAGCAAAAGACTGAACTTCAAACCTAACTACTACAACGCTAATATAGCAATAGGATGCTAGGGTACTCAAGACATCACTCCAGGTCATTCCCGTCCTCTTGAGGGTATGGTTCATCCTCGGTCTCACCTGAGAACACAACGACAAATAACGCAGGGTGAGCGATAACGCCCAGTAGGACTTAAATCTCAGGATCAAGCATGCTTTAAGTGATTATTGTCTTATAAGGCAGGATAACTAGAGAGAATAACAAGAATGTATAGAAAGTACTGGTACATGATTACGAGAAATAATAGCACAATGCACGAAAGTGTAGCACAACAAGTGTTGATATCGGATTGGCCGTATAACAAGATAACAAGTAAAGTTGCACAGAGTGCACAAGTCACGATAGCAAGTGTTTGGTCGACATTCTTTCAACCACGAGATTCAAGTAAACCAATAATTGACTGTTTGATTAATTGATTGCCATAGATCAAATCTTGCGTGTTCATGCGTTAGGTGTATGCCATCACCCATATCATTAGACCCTCGTGAGTTATAGCCTTTCTGGTGCTCCTCCCAAGGACCAGATCGGGCCCTTATAGTGTTGCCTAACATAGTCATGTTTTTATCTTAGACAATCAATCATTTAATGGCCAAATAGAGAGTACCAAGAAATAGATGAGATCACTAGATGAATAGACGAGATAGTAGAGTGAACGTGAATAGATGAGCGAGTAAAGTATAGATGAGAGCTAGTGGACATTGCACGTAATGCGACGAGTAAACAGGCGATAGTAACAGTTGCACAACACGCACACTTGGTGTTGGCAGTTAGGTGGAACTCACGATCTTCCCGCTGGCCATATTATGCGCAAGTCCAGAGGTCCGACGTGATTCAAGGTAAGCGCGAACTTCTAATAGCCGTTTGGATCATATCGATCCCTAAAGGTGTAATGGGTGTTAGGGTACAACCGCTCGTCGACCATGTGGGAATCCATGATCAGAGGGGACTTACAGAGGCCTTGTACAAGGGTTCACTAGTCCGGCGAAAGGAATATCCGATGGAGAGTTCACCACAAGCCAAGTAAAGTGTGTATATAAAACAGGTGCTCGACGTTCTAGAGGAATTCTAGAACAGTGGAGCGTCGAGATTGGTGATTCAAAACAACGCGAAAAATCGAGGACGAGTTCATTTACAAGTAAGGCAATTTAATTGCATAAATTACCAGATATATTATGTCACATGTTCATGCTAATTAAGCCATATTTGGATGGTTCCAAGTGTTTGCATGTGTCATGAAATTGTAGATAGAAAAGATGTCGTGAATATGTATTTTAAAGCATTCAATATAACTCCATGTAAAACAGGTGTTTTTACTGCGTGTATGACTGTTAAAAAGGCATAAGAATATCTCAGAAAGTGAGAGAAATAATTTTTATGGACTTTCATGCAAAATCCTGTGAAGGCAACATATGCCAGTAAGGATTGCGACAGGGGTAGGGCAGGTAGCGATAGGGCCTGCAAAGGGTTGCGACAGGGCTGCCAGGACAGAAGGCCAGAACGCGACGTAGGTACTGTCGTATTCAGAAAGCGACAAGGAAGGCGTCGCGACGGATTGAGAACGCGATAGGTGGACGGTCGCAATCAGACCCAGAAGGCGACATATCGGCCTGTCGCAATCTGGTGGTCTGCGCCTGGCTCTGACAGGAATCAGACCAGGCTTTGGATTGCGGGCCAACTTGCATCAAATTGATATAGGGTTGTTCAGAAAATCATAACTGTTTGTATACACGATGAAAAATCATGAAACCAGTTTTGAATTGATCCAGACATGCAAGGGTACCTCCAGTAATTAGGAATTAGAGAGAGAGCATGGTTCATACAAGGTTTGAACATGAACAAGAACGAGTTATTTAGAACATGACACAGAGAGAAAGATCGATTAAATTCGATCAACATGCTCGATGAAATTTAGGGCTTTTAGGGCAAAAGATGCCTAACATGCATCAGTTCCTACAGGAAAAATCTCGTAGCATGGGGTTGAGTATACCAGGAGATCAAAAGTTAAGAAGAGGGCTCGGGGTCTTGTAAGTTGCAGAACATAAAAAATCAAGAACTAAAGATATGCTCAATGGAAAATTATGAAACTTGAGGGTTTTGTTCCTGATGTATGGAACAATCTACAGATGAAATATTAGGATTTTAGCTTGTGAGAATGCCTACCTTTGACTCGATTTGTCTTCTAGGGCTTAGAACTCCAAGAACGAGGAAGAAGCTCCAAGAACTCCTTCTCCCCACGAGATCCTCTTTTCCTTGGCCTCTTCTCCACGTCCACCAACCTTTGGCAATAAGCTAGGGTCGTCCAAGAGGGTTTAAGGGGTGTATTTATATAAATACAAGTTCCTATTCCTACTACTACTCAAATTCCTCTTAATTCTGAGATTTCCTAACTCCACCTTTCCTCTCTTGCTTTCCAATCTCTAATTAGGGTAGGATAGTATCTAAATTCGTGCTAGACTATATGGGTAGGTTTAGGAATCCAATTCCTACTCTAATTGCCGCTTTTATTGCTTTAATAACTCCTTTCCAATTATGATATAATTAAACTCCGAATTTGGGGTATTTTCTTATTAATCACCCTTGGAAATTCATATTTTTGACCCAATAAATTCTAGGGGATCCATTAAGCAAAGCCCATTACTCTTTTCCATGTAATGGGTTTTATTTAATGCTCTTTTCATTTAAATATCCATTTAGCTAGATTTTAATTCTTTATTTAAATTTTTATTCTTTATTTTTTTTACAAAAATTCAGGTTGCTACATCCTCCATGTATGCCGAGCTATCGAGGAGGGCCATCTCCCGCACCACCTGCTCACCGCCCCCGCGCCAGTAGGCGACGGTGCTGCCATGATCCGCTCTCCAGTCGCAGTCCTCAGCAAAGAACCGCCGACGCGAATGTCCCTCTCTCCCAAGGGAAGGCACCTCGATGGCCGGCTGGTGCCAGCCCAAGGTCCGCAGCACCAGCTCCAGATACAGCACCTCGCACGTCCCGAGGCACAGCAAGAGGAGGTGGTGGTCGAAGAGGGGTCGGCCCGCCGCCACCGCCGGGTGCGAGGCATCCGCCTCCCTCACATAGGGGGTCCAAACCACCTGAGAAAAGAAAAGAACACTGGTCAGTCTCATTAATCAAAAGCAGCAATTGGAAGTGTGGAATGCAAGAGTTAGTGGAAAATTCATACCTGCTCGTGAGGGTAGTGGTCTAGTGCAAGGCGCACGTCCTCCTCACGCCGGTCTGTCACCCGCGGGTCGGGAGTCACCTCCCACCTCGCCATGAGGGGCACCAAGGTCTGGCCCCCCTCTCTCAGTGACCCGCGCCCCATGGGGAAGCGGGTGTACCCCCAAATCTGCAATACAACCAAAAGAATGTTAGTCAGGTAATTTAATCAATTTGAAATTCAATGATGAGCATTAAGAGTAAAGTTGCGTACCTGAAGAACGGGGGTGAAGCCCCCGGTGCTCTGAGAACGCCGCGAACTGTTGGGGAGGAGTGAGAAGAGGTGTCCCAGCATTGCGGCGCCCCATGCGTACCGCCCTGCCTGCTCCAAGTCCCGCAGCAGCAAGATGAACTTGCAGTTCATCTGCGAGGACTGTGTCGCGAGGAGAAGTCTCTCGAAGAGGTAGGCGACGAAGATCCGGATGCAGCGCTCATCGCTCCAGTCTCCCAGGTCCAGTGCCCCCCGCACTCTACTGTAGAACTCCTCCAGTGTCTCTAGGGGTCCTCTCCTCCCCCCTCTCAACCCCACTGCCTCCGAAAGATATCCGAGCAGGATGCTCCGGAGCGGCCACCTCCTCCCCCCAACGAACTCTGGCCCTAGCAACTCTACGATGTCATCGTGGTAGTCCCTCCTCTCCAACCCTACTACCGGTTCTCCCTGAACCAGTAACCCCGTCAGATACGCCACATCCTCCAATGTGGGTATCATGTGACCCTAAGGCATGATGAATGCCTTGCAGTCCTCCTCCCGTCTCTCCCTCAACGCCTCTAAGTAAGGGACATCTAAATGAAAGGGGCGTACAGTCAGCAGATGCCCGAACCCCATCCGGGCAATCGATCAGATCATGGTGGTGAATTTCAGAATGAAAAACTTGTTTAAGTTCTGTGATGATCAGGGAATTGAGCATAATTTCTCAGCACCAAGGACACTACAGAAAAATGGAATTGCTGAGAGAAAGAATAGAACTCTATTGGATATGGCAAGAACAATGTTATCAGAATATGATCTGCCAATGTATTTTTGGGCTGAAGCAGTCAACACAGCAAGCTACTTATCAACAGAGTAATGATCAGGCCAATCCTAAAGAAGACTGCATATGAACTGTTCAAAGGAAAGAAACCAAAGATCAGCCACTTCAGGACATTTGGATGTCCTTGCTTCATCCACAACATGGAAAAAGAGACATTGGTAAGTTGGATGCCAAATCAGATGAAGGTATCTTCATGGGGTACACCTCTAAACCCAAAGGCTATAGAGTATTTATAAACACACTTATTAATTGAACAGTCTGTACATATTATTTTTGATGAAACTAACCCTTCCTTAAGAGAGGAAGAAGATAGTGATAATGATGATGCAGATAAGCTGTCCAAGAAACTAAAGAATACATCAATTGAGGACAAGGATGATCCACCTCTGGAAGACTTGCAACAAAAGGAATTACACATGAAAATCTTCCAAAGGAATGGAGACACAAGAAAGATTACCCACTTGAGAATATTATTGGTGATCCATCCGTAGGGGTAAGAACAAGAGGTAATGTTATTCCTTGTGATTACCTAGCTTTTGTTTCTCAAATAGAGCCTAAGACAGTCAATGAAGCTCTTACTGATGAATCTTGGATAATAGCCATGCAAGATGAATTAAATCAATTCAAGAGAAACCAAGTATGGTCACTTGTTCCTAGACCATCAGACCGTCCAGTCATTGGCACCAAATGGGTGTTCAGAAATAAACTGGATGAAACTGGTGTAATCTTAAGAAACAAGGCCAGATTAGTAGCTCAAGGCTATTCTCAAGAGGAAGGCATAGATTTCGATGAAACCTATGCACCTGTAGCTAGACTTGAGGCTATTAGAATACTACTTGCATATGCATCAGCTTTGAATTTAACATTATTTCAAATGGATGTTATTTTGGTGAATATTCCTATCGTGCATATCCTGTCAATATCTTTTAGAAGAAACTATTTAGCATTGCTATTTTGGTGAATATTCCTATCAACATTTACTGACAACTAAAGACAGCCTAGCTGTCTACTGTTCTAGTATTTAATGTGTGCAGGGTTCTGAAGACTTTCTATCATACAACGTTGGACCATACAGACGCCAGAAGACATTATCTCTTTGCGTGCTCAAATAGATAAAAGATTGTTGAAGCTTCCAAATGTCAAACAGTCTAACGTCTATCAATCCAAGAGACAACGGTTACTTCAACAGCCGTATTTCAAAATAAAGATATAAACTCAGAGACAGAAGAGAAGAACAAGGAATGAAGAAGAGAACAAGCATCTTGTGTTCAAGCATTCAAATTCTTCTGCAAGAAGTCCAGAGCCAAGAATCTCATTCCTCATCACCTTTAGCTCTTCGCTCTCTGTGCTGTAATAGATTTTCTAAGAGAGCTTCTGTAGTTCTGAGAGTGTGCCTTGTTTAGATCCTTGCTCTCAGTGCTAGTGGCTTCAGATCTTGGATTGTTAAAGCTTGATCTAGGGGATTGATCTTATTCCATTCTCTTTGTGTTGTTTCCCTTCGGTTGTGAAGGAAGACCTGGTGGTATCTAGGGTGCTGTTTCCCTTCAGTTGTGAAGGAAGACCTTGTAAGGCCCTCGAATTTTGTTGCATTATTTTAATTTCGTGTAAATAATTCATGTTGTGTATGCATAGATATACATATCTACGTATGTATTAACTATTTATACTTATGTATGCATGTGTATAGTTAGTTGTAAATAATGTATGAAATGCATGGTGGCAGTGTGTACATGATAATACATAAGTATGACATGTAAATGTGTGTAAGTTAAGCATGGTTTCTGCATGTTTTGAGTTCTGGCCGAAGGGCCAAGTTGGCGTCAACATGGATGGACGCCCATGATGATCCAGCATCCACATTAATGGACGCCAATACTTAATCCAACGTCCATGGATATGGACGTCAAGATTTTTGACCTGCATGCGTTGCAGACCCTGAAATCCTGGAAGAAGGAAGCTCAGCCATTGGGGAGCTGTCCCCAACGGCTCTGAGCCTTTCCCATCACCACTTCGGGGTCCCCAAACCCCTCTGCTTTAAACCAACTCCTCCTGCACCAGAAAGAGCTCTCCTTGTCTCTTTGCAAAGAGGAGAGAAAACCCTAGCAAGCTGTGAGAAAAGCTGGACTTTGCAAGCCCAGATCCAGCAGTGTGAAGGTGTTTTCGGCGTTCTACTGCAACAAGGAGGTAGCTGGAACATCGGGGAAGGCTTCCCCAACCGTGGTTTAGCTTCTGCATCGACATAGAACCCGGAGGAGAGCATTTGGGGAGGCTTCTTGGGACTGCCCAAGGAGAGCTTCTCCGGCCATTTAGATCCCCTTGGAGTTTTTACAAGAGGCAAGTAACACTTACACTTCGTCCATGTAGAGTCTAGTAGGGTTTTATGATTTTTACACATTTTTCCTCGTGTCCTGGATCCCCCATTCTCCCTGTTATTTGGAGTTCAGTCTGTGTTCCTGCACAGACAGGAACTTGGCGTCAATTCCCTTGATGCCAAGATCTCCAGTATGCGTCCAGCGATCTTGCCGTCCAACTCCTTAAACGGCCAGACACTGCCGCAAAGTTCTTCAGTGCAGAATAGTGAACTGTTCTGCCTTAAGTAATTATTTTCCAGATTTTGACGCATGAGGATATAGTGTAATTTTTATATGTATGTAAATAGCTAATGTGATGTGTGTGGAAACTTTTGTGAATTCTGTGATTTGGCATAAATGGTTTTATTATGGAGAATGTATGCATGATGAGACCTAGACCATGTTCGTTACCGTTTGTGCAATTCATGTGTAGTTGGATGCCCTAAATTTTGCTAAACCGAGAGTGGGTAAATCAGTCCATGCTCTGAATTTTTGGGAATTTCTCCATGCTCCTCTGATTTATTGAATTTTCTGAAATGGAATTAGAAAAAAAAACATGCGTAGGGTTGTGAAATCCCCAGTAAATCGGGTGTTGTGAAATAAATCCGGGAAAAATTCCCTGTGGTGTTGTGTGCACTGGGTTCAGGGTTATAATATGTTAAACTGAACTATTGTGTTGTACACCATGACAATTTGAATTTCGAATAATGCGGGAATTGATGTTAAATTTCCTGTAATTGCATTTTGGATCAGAAAATGTGAAAATTTTCATTTGGGATCCTAAACCTGAAATCAACACGTGGTTAAATTTCAGGTCATTTGACAACTATACAATGCAATATAAATTTTCCATGCAAAAATGTGAAATTAATGCATGCCATTGTGAAATGATTAAATTTCTGTGTAACCCAACCTGATTGTGAAACTTCCTGAATGTTAATTCTGTCATCTGTAGTGGCATGATTAGGGGAAAATAGAGTGATGTTGTTAATGAGAGAATGAATGAGATGTGAGGGTCATGCGTAAAAGTATGTGTTAAAATTGGTAAATGTGAAATGTGTAAGACTGTGCCAAGTGTGACACCGCTTCCATAGAGGGCAGTGGAACTGTACCATGGAAAAGTCCCCATGAGAAGGTTCAGTGTGTTGTGATCATAAGGGCATAGGATGAAATCCTAGAGGTGGACAAGTACCACTGGTTAGGGTGGAGACTTGTTCTCCGGTCTGCGCAGTCCAAGAGTCGTCACTATATTGCCTAGGTGGCGTCTATGTATGATGTGATGCGTCCTTCTTATGGTAGTTTGGACTATATGTCACGGCAATAAATATGAATGTGAATGTGAAATGTGTAAAATTGTGAATGTGAACACTACGAGAAAAAAGCGGGATTACCGACGGACTGAATCCGTCGGAAATCCGTCGGTATTCCGTCGGAAAAGGGCGCCTTCCGACCGCTTTCCGTCCAACACTCGTCGGAAACCTTCCGTCGGCAATAATTGGTCAGAACTTTCCGACGGATGAAAATTCCGTCGGAATTCGGTCGAAACCTCCGACAGAGTTCATCCGTCGGTAAAGGAGTCAGTATTTTCCGACGGACTTACCGACGGTATTTTGCCGTCGGTAATTTATCAGTTCCGACGGATGCTTTATCCGTCGGTCAATCCCTCAGTATTTTCCGACGGAATTACCGACGTATTTTTCGTCGGTAATTTATACTTTCCGACGGAAACGTAGCCGTCGGAAAATCCGTCGGAAAATACACATATATTTTTTTAAATAAACAAATAAAAATACATTGCTACAATGTCAAACCTGCTACAATATTCATAAATTTAACAAATACTAACATCAAAATAAAATCATAAGATACAATAATATAAATCATATAACATAATGAATACAGAAATCAACATAGATCTGCTGGATCGTCTGCTGCCCCTGCCTCGTCATCGTCTGGAGCTGGATCCTATATTAAAACAAATAAAATGAGAAACATTAATAATAAATAAAAGAATACAGTATTTTCAAAATGAAATTTAAAACATGTGATTATTTCTCAAACTTAATACAATAATATTTTTAGATCCATCATTTTTTGGGTGTTTTTAGATCGTCCTTTGAATGCCCACCCAATCCGGAGATCCAAATTGGATTCCGTTAGTTTCTACACGTCACTTTAACCCACCCGGTCGTGTCGGAGAAAACGGCACGTCGATCCGATCCCTATTTGGGATTTTGGACTCCCCGTTGTGTGTTTTGACGCTTTATATATACTTGGGTGTTTTTAGATCCGTCCTTTGAATGCCCACCCAATCCGGAGATCCAAATTGGATTCCGTCAGTTCCCACACGTCACTTTAACCCACCCGATCGGTCGGAGAAAACGGCACGCCGATCCGATCCCTATTTGGGATTTTGGACCCCCGGGTTGCGTGTTTTGACCATTTATATATGCTTGGCCGTGTTTTTAGATCGTCCTTTGAATGCCAACCCAATCCGGGGATCCAAATTGGATTCCGTCAATTTCTACACGTCACTTTAACCCACCCGGTCGTGTCAGAGAAACGGCACGTCGATCCGATCCCTATTTGGGATTTTGGACCCCCGGTTGTGTGTTTTGACGCTTTATATATACTTGGGTGTTTTTACATCCGTCCTTTGAATGCCCACCCAATCCGGAGATCCAAATTGGATTCCGTCAGTTCCCACACGTCACTTTAACCCACCCGGTCGTGTCGGAGAAAACGGCACGCCGATCCGATCCCTATTTGGGATTTTGGACCCCCGGTTGCGTGTTTTGACCATTTATATATGCTTGGCCGTGTTTTTAGATCCGTCCTTTGAATGCCCAACCCAATCCTGGATCAAATTGGATTCCGTCAGTTTTCTACACGTCACTTTAACCACCCGGTCTGTCGGAGCGGGGAAAACGGCACGTCGATCCGATCCCTATTTGGGATTTTGGACCCCTGGGTTTGTGTTTTGACCATTTATATATGTTTGGCCGTGTTTTTAGATCCGTCCTTTGAATGCCCAACCAATCCGGAGATCCAAATTGGATTCCGTCAGTTCCACACGTCACTTTAACCCCACCGGTCGTGTCGGAGAAAACGGCACGCCGATCCGATCCCTATTTGGGATTTTGGACCCCGGATTGCGTGTTTTGACCATTTATATATGCTTGGGGGGTTTTTAGATCCGTCCTTTGAATGCCCAACCCAATCCGGGGATCCAAATGGATTCCGTCAGTTTCTACACGTCACTTTAACCACCCGGTCGTGTCGGAGAAAACGGCACGTCGATCCGATCCCTATTTGGGATTTTGGACCCCGGGTTGTGTGTTTGACGCTTTATATATACTTGGGTGTTTTTAGATCCGTCCTTGAATGCCTAACCGAATCGGAGATCCAAATTGGATTCCGTCAGTTCCCACACGTCACTTAACCCACCCGATTGTGTCGGAGAAAACGGCACGCCGATCCGATCCCTATTTCGGATTTGGACCCCGGGTTGTGTGTTTTGACATTTATATATGCTTGGCCGTGTTTTTAGATCCGTCCTTTGAATGCCCAACCCAATCCGGGATCCAAATTGGATTCCGTCAGTTTCTACACATCACTTTAACCCACCCGGTCCTGTCGGAGAAAACGGCACGTCGATCCGATCCCTATTTGGGATTTTGGACCCCGGGTTGGTGTTTTGACGCTTTATATATACTTGGGTGTTTTTACATCCGTCCTTTGAATGCCCAACCCAATCCGAAGATCCAAATTGGATTCCGTCAGTTCCACATGTCACTTTAACCCACCCGGTCGTGTCGGAGAAAACGGCACGCCGATCCGATCCCTATTTGGGATTTTGGACCCCCGGGTTGCGTGTTTTGACCATTTATATATGCTTGGCCGTGTTTTTAGATCCGTCCTTTGAATGCCCAACCCAATCCGGGGATCCAAATTGGATTCCGTCAGTTTCTACACGTCACTTTAACCCACCCGGTCGTGTCGGAGAAAACGGCACGTCGATCCGATCCCTATTTGGGATTTTGGACCCCCGGGTTGTGTGTTTGACGCTTTATATATACTTGGGTGTTTTTACATCCGTCCTTTGAATGCCCAACCCAATCTGGAGATCCAAATTGGATTCCGTCAGTTCCCACACGTCACTTTAGCCCACCCGGTCGTGTCGGAGAAAACGGCACGCCGATCCGATCCCTATTTGGGATTTTGGACCCCCGGGTTGCGTGTGTTGACATTTATATATGCTTGGCCATGTTTTAGATCCGTCATTTGAATGCCCAACCCATCCGGGGATCCAAATTGGATTCCGTCAGTTTCTACACGTCACTTTAACCCACCCGGTCGTGTCTGAGAAAACGGCACGTCGATCCGATCCCTATTTGGGATTTTGGACCCCGGGTTGTGGTTTTGACGCTTTATATACTTGGGTGTTTTTTAGATCCGTCCTTTGAATGCCCAACCCAATCCGGGGATCCAAATTGGATTCCGTCAGTTCCCACACGTCACTTTAACCCACCGGTCGTGTCGGAGAAAACGGCACGCCGATCCGATCCCTATTTGGGATTTTGGACCCCCGGGTTGCGTGTTTTGACCATTTATATATGCTTGGCCGTGTTTTTAGATCCGTCCTTTGAATGCCCAACCCAATCCGGGGATCCAAATTGGATTCCGTCAGTTTCTACACGTCACTTTAACCACCCGGTCGTGTCGAGAAAACGGCACGTCGATCCGATCCCTATTTGGGATTTTGGACCCCGGGTTGGTGTTGTGACCATTTATATACTTGGGTGTTTTTAGATCCGTCCTTTGAATGCCCAACCCAATCCGGAGATCCAAATTGGATTCCGTCAGTTCCCACACGTCACTTTAAACCACCGGTCGTGTCGGAGAAAACGGCACGCCGATCCGATCCCTATTTGGGATTTTGGACCCCCGGGTTGCGTGTTTTGACCATTTATATATGCTTGGTCGTGTTTTTAGATCCGTCCTTTGAATGCCCAACCCAATCCGGGGATCCAAATGGATTCCGTCAGTTCCCACACGTCACTTTAACCCACCCGGTCGTGTCGGAGAGAACGGCACGCCGATCCGATCCCTATTTGGGATTTTGGACCCCCGGGTTGTGTGTTTGACGCTTTATATATACTTGCCTGTTTTACATCCGTCAATTGAATGCCCAACTCAATCCTAAGTATATGAAATTAATACTAATACTGACCTGAGCTGCTGGCTGTGTGGGGCGTACTCCCTGCATTATTGAGAGGAACTGTTGAAGCATAGCTGAACTGCGTCTGTAGCTGTGCCCGCTGCGTCTCTATCTCTACCGCTGCGCCTGCAGCTCTACCCGCTGCGTCTGTAGCTCTTCCCGCTGGGTCTGTAGCTCTGTACGTAGCTCCTCCCGAATGATGCCTCTAATGTCCTCTACACCACTGACGGGCGGCGCAGAAGATGAACTCGCGTGTGCTGGATGAGCGATCGAACTGGCAAATGAGGACAACACTGGTTGAGTATCCAGGCTGTCCCCAAAGCCATACACTCGGCCCTTCCTCGGCTCTCTCGCTGCCTCGACCCAAGCCTCTGCATCCAAGTCTGGCTGAGGAGTGCCCTCTGCATAACGCTCCGTCATCGTCCTGTCGTACCTCTCCTGCAAAATAATTTAAAATTAAATTATTAAAAATAAATTAATTTAATATCATAATTGAATTCAAAATTTATAGGTTGACTTACAACGATCGTGCGGGCACTCTCGCTAACATAGTCATCCGTCCCCTTCCGCTTATGAGTCCGATCAAATAACTCGCGAAAGGTAGGGGCACGCTCGAGCTCGTGATGCTTATAATTCAACGGACGTAGTTAGTTTGACAATAATAATCAATGTACTAAACAATTGAACAATATTATGCTTACCAATTTTGACTGTGGGTCGCATAAGATATGGACCCACTAGTATGCACATTCTTCTCCGGATGAGTTGATCTGTTGCGTATGGCCCCTGTGACCGCTGCTGCCATGGTCCAGCAGCCCATCGCTCACAAAGGGACTGCCAATAATCGTTCCTCAGCCAAGAAGGGCCGTCATCAAGCCAAGCCCTAGGATCCCTATTGCCTGTGCTCTTTTGCGCCTTGTCCCGGGCCTCCCACATCGACTTTCTTAATTAGTCTGGGCAGTAGACTCCCAGACGGCTCGAGCTCGAGGGAGATCCTCGGGTCTCGTGAATGTGAACCTCCGCTGTAAAGAAATGAAATTACTCAGCTTTCTGCACGAACATGTATAGTAATTAAATAAATGACAGATAGTTATCTAAGATTTAAAAATACCGTGAACATGTCAAATAACTGATCCCGGACGGACACCGGGAACTCTCTCCATGTGTCCACTGGTCCTGGAATATGTGCATGGACCAGCGTCGTAATATGACGGGAAGCAGAACCGGGATCTATCTTCCCCCTGCAATTGCACATTAATTTTGTACATGAAATGTATAACATCAATAACAAATAAAGTAAATTTGAACTGATCAACTTTACCCGGAGATCCAGCATGGATTCCGTCCCGGTAGCTGAGGGCCCCCCTCATCCGCTGCTGCATGCGGACCCTGGACCTCTGTTGAAGACAATTAAGCACACTATTGTTCGATAAATTGCAAGACAACAAACATACTAATGTATGGAAGCTGACACGTACCTGGTGGTGAGGAAGAAGGGAAAGGTGGCACTGCTCCCGTGCTCGGCGGGGAGGCGGTCGCTGAAATTTTTTTACACATTAGAAAATATGAATTTAACTTGAACAACAATATATACGTATACCTGCCGCGATGGACGACCGGCGTGGAGGGGAGGCAGACGTCGACGGGGAGGCAGACCCTGCAAAATGAGCCTGTACGTTAGATCTGTCGTGAATTTATTATGAACAATAATATATAGAGTATTGTGTTTACATATACATATACCTGTCGTGGACGGGGTCCCGGACCCTCTGCCAACGGACGTAGAAACCGTCCGACTCCGTCCTCCACGTACCATATCTCTCTTGAGATAAATAAACATACATCCAAATTGTCATCAGCAATAAATTTTGAAGTAGCAATTTAATATGAAAATATAATTAGCAATAACACGAAGTTCTTACAAAATATAAGGTATATTATCGTAATTCAACATCAGATGCTTCCGACATGTTTAATTCAGCATCATCTTCTTCATCATCTTGGAATTCATCCTCCTCATGCGGGGAGTCTTCATCCACATCAGACTCCACCTCTCGCTCAAGGGCATTTGGGTCAACTTCTTCCTGTTCGTTATCCTTATGTAAGCAAATTGTTTCATTTATATCATGAATATTGAACTGCGTAGAAGCTGCCAACTCTCGTGCGTCACTCCTTTCCGATTGGAAATAATTGTCATTAACACCGTCGAGCTCATCATCAGGCGGCAGAAGCTCATACTCAGGGAATAACCTTGATTTCACTCTACATGCAGCCCACCAATCTCTTAATTTCAGGGATGAATAATTTGAATAATAAACTTGTTGCGCTTGTGCCGCCAGTATGAATGGCTCGTATGTACTCAACTTGGACTTATGCTTGACATCGACAATTCCATATGTTGTGTCATGACGAATAGATGTCGGATCAAACCAATGACACTTGAAGAGAAATATAATGTTGTCTTGTCCCAAAAATTGCAGTTCAATGACTTCTTCGAGAATGCCATAATAGTCAATTTCATTTTCATTGTAGGCACTTCCTTTCACACATACGCCGCTGTTCATCGTAGACTTATTGCGTCCATAATCTCTCGTGTGAAATCTGTATCCATTCACAATGTAACCTGGGTAGACACGTACAATCTTCGAGGGTCCATAACTGATCTCTTGTACTCTTAAATCGGTAATAAACTTGATCAACCTATTAGCAAAAAATAGACAGACTTACAACAACTAATTATGCATAAGAACGTAACATATATGATTCAAAATATTTAGACACATACTCGAGATCTTAACCAACTCGGAAAAGACTTCTCCCGTTCCTTTTCAACCTGCACGTCCGTCAGACGTGGATTTTGTTGTAGTATGAACGAGTCAAACTCTCTGCAATGTAAATGTCACACAACCGTTCAGTTTACCAGCATTACATGTAAATGATGTATATCATAAGTGAGCACAACTTACTCAATGTAGGGCTCTAGTTCTGCGCAATTCATGAAGATGTAGATCTCCGCAGCTACCAACTCTCTGTCTTCAAGTGGGCGAGTAGAAGAATATCCGAACGCCCGTCCGGGACACTTGAATATAGAGAGTTGGTCCGACACATAGATTCTCCACCATCATCATTACGTGGAGGTTGAGTGCGTCGGGTTTGTATTTCCGTGTCAAAGTACATCGAACAGAAGTTCGATATCTCCTCAATGAGGTATGCCTGGGTAATGGAACCCTCAACTTGTGCTTTGTTGCGGACTTTCATCTTAAGATCGTGCATGCACCTACGATATAATAGATCGAATGAATACATATGAAATATAAAATTCGCCGTAATGTGAATAAACTACGGATATAGAAATATACCTCTCAAACGGATACATCCATCGAAATTGTACTGGTCCTCCGACCCTAGCCTCATATGGCAAATGGATGATCAGGTGCTCCATTGAATCAAAGAATGCCGGAGGAAATATCTTCTCTAATTTGCAGACTGTCTGTATTATATTTTGCTCCATATTTTGCAAGTCAAGAAGTCTGAGTTCTGATGCTGTTAAAATTCGGAAGAAATGACTCAGCTCAGTCATTGCTCCCCATATTTGCTTTGGCAACAACTCACGAAAAGCAAGTGGGATCAGTCTTTGCATGAAAACATGGCAATCATGACTCTTCATTCCGTATATTTTTCCCTCATTGATATTTACACAACGGGCAATATTCGAGACATATCCATCTGGAAATCTCAATTGCTTCAACCATTGCAACACTTCCTTAATCTGTCTGGCCCCAAGCACATATGCAGCTTTAGGTTGCACCACTTTCCCTTGAACATGCTGCAGCTCTAGTTCTGGGCGTCTGCAAAGTACTTTCAAATCCGAACGTGCCTTGACGTTGTCCTTCGTTTTGCCTTTGATGTCCATAACTGTGTTGAACACATTATCAAAAACATTCTTCTCTATATGCATGACGTCAAGGTTATGTCGTATCAAAAGTGTTGACCAATAAGGTAATTCCCAAAAGATGCTTTGCTTCACCCAATTGTGATCCTTCCCGAAGCCAGGGATTTGTCGAGTACTACCAGCCAGTTGTGTTACCGTCGGTACGTTCTGGACCCGCCTCGCCATGTTTCCACCAGACACCCGTTCCATATCCACCTGCTCCATCACAGTTGTATTTTTCATAAAAGAATCCTTTTGCTTTCGGAAAGGATGGTCACTCTGTAGAAACCGACGATGACAATCGAACCAACATGCCCCAGATTTCAACACAAATGATTTAGAATCCTCCATGCAATAAGGACATGCCAATCTCCCATGTGTGCTCCAACCAGATAACATGCCGTACGCAGGAAAGTCACTTATTGTCCACATTAATGCAGCCTTCAAATTGAAATTCTGTTTTCTGGATGCATCATAACAGAGAACCCCATCTGACCATAACAATTTCAGCTCATCAATCAACGGTCTAAGATATATGTCTATATTTTTTCCTGGAGATTTTGGACCCGGAATGAGCAATGAAAGGAACAGATTCTCACGCTTCATGCACATGCCTGGCGGAAGGTTATACGGTGTTAGGAATACTGGCCAACATGAGTAAGATGCCACCGAGCCTCCGAATGGATTGAAACCGTCTGTGCATAAACCCAGCCGCACGTTGCGTGGATCCCTTGCGAAGTAAGAATGAGTACGACTAAAATGAGCCCAAGCTTCACCATCGGCAGGATGACTCATTTCACCTTCGTCACGACGGACTCTTTCTGCATGCCAAGTCATATGTCCAGCTGTCTTCGGGGACATGAACAACCGCTGCAATCTGGGTGTGATCGGAAAATACCGCAATGACTTATACGGAACATCCTTCTGCTTTGACTTGTCCCCTCTCTTGGGCTTGAATCTATCATGATTACAAATACAGCATGATGTCTTATCTGCATCATCTTTGTAGTACAGCATACAGTGATTCGGCATGCATCAATTTCATAAAACCAAGCCCCAGATCATTCACCATCTTCTTCGCACGGTAAAAGTCAGCAGGTAACCTCTCTGATTGAGGAAGCATACTCTTG
Source organism: Colocasia esculenta (assembly GCA_014218235.1). Classification (NCBI taxonomy): domain Eukaryota; kingdom Viridiplantae; phylum Streptophyta; class Magnoliopsida; order Alismatales; family Araceae; genus Colocasia; species Colocasia esculenta. The sequence continues at coordinate 24,096,912 of CM024761.1, read as the reverse complement.
ACGAGTAAGAGAAGCGGTCAAAAAAACTCGCTTATATGAAATTCAGATTTCAAATTCAGTAGCTGCGACACTGCAGACAACCGTGTATGCTTCTCACAACCATCCCATAATGGCTTATCAGCATCTCGAAGTAACTGATAAAATCTCTGAGCTGTATCATTCGGCACTTCTTCATTTGTTTCATCTTCATGCATATTGAACTCTGGACCAGCAGCATCGACAACCATGTCTACGTACGTACTTGTGGACGCAAAGTAATGAGCCTGTGCAGACGACTGAATAACATGCTCACCATGACACGACCATATCTCATAATGGGCAACAAATCCTCTCGTATACAAATGATGCTGCACATCCCATGTCGATATCCACTTTATGTTCTTACAAGCCGAACACGGACATCGGATGTTACCCATCGGATCGACTGCTACTGAGGAATTACTCAATGCAAACTGAATAAAACTGTCAACTCCGTCTTTAAACTCCTCGGTGACAACTCCATTCACCATTCCACGGTACATCCATGACCGATTCTCATAAGACATTTTTCCTACACAGATTAAATGTCATGTCACAAGTTAAAATCCAACAGACCCTCGCATCGTTCGAGTAAGTCAAAATGAATAGGTAGGATATATTATTAAGATTATCACTTTTTACCCATCTGTGAATATTTGATCGCACTCAGATGACCATTTACTATGTGTTTGTATTATTTGCTGAAAATTTCGGCAGCATCTCCTCACACCTCTCCGATATACCAAAAAATTTTATTGATTTAGATATTTTCTTAAACACTTACTAATAAGTGGTTAAGAAAATATTCTAAATCAATAAAGGTATATCAGAGAGGAGTGAGTAGACGCACCCGAAATTTTCAAAAAATAATACAATCACATAATAAATGACCACCTAACTCCGATCAAACATTCACAGACTGTCCAAAACGGGACAATTCAAGACTTTGAGTTAGATACACGTTCTCATTATTGAAAATAAGACTCGTGCACATCAATCTCAAAGTCTTGAACGGGAATGTTCATTGACACGGGCTTAACACGCTCTCGTGATGTGTGTGCAGTGAAAAATACTATACATGCATAGATCAAATTTCAAACGCACATGAAAATGAAATGAATATTAAATCAAAATCATATATGTGAACAAATGCAATAATAAAACAAGTTCATACATACATGTACATGAATTACATAAATGTAAAAACTACAATACTAATCAAGTGTAATAAAATTACATATAATCAAGTGCAATAATAAGCAAATACATTCAAATAAGAAGTGTAATACTAATCATTAAACTTAAAGTGAACAATTAAGCGTAAACTAAACTAATGTCTAGAAGGAAGAGTTCGTACATGTGAACAAGTGCAATAATAAACCAAATTCATACATACATGTAGATGAATTGCATTAAAGTAAGAAATACAATACTAATCACTAAACTGAAAGGAAACAAATCATACATGTAACCTCATTTTGTACTCATTTTACACTTTGTCGATGCTTTATCAATACCATGTTAATGCCATAAACTATGTGAATTTAATTGCTACTCAAAGATATTATAGCTCATCAATACCGTCGATGCACTTGTGGCTATGTAGATTGTGTATTTATATGAGAGGACATATCTTATGATTTTTTTTTCTCGAGTATAATATATTTCCATGTTTTTTTTTTACACAAAATTGGGACTACCATATGGCTTCATGGTCTACCTTTTGCCCATGAATTATGAAGAGATGTATGAAAGTGTCTTTCTAGCAAGGTGCTACTTATGTGAATCCTGTACATTTACACACTTGCAATGTCCTCGGAATATGTGACATGATGATTCAGATTGGTGGTGTTCATAACTCCCACCTTGAGTTTCAAGGGACTTTAGCCCCCTTTGATAATTGTATATGATTGCCTCTCGCAGGAAAAAAAAAAATAGAATTTTTTTATTTCCCCATTTATTATTTGAATAAGACAGCATACAACAATGGTGAACATTTTAGATGTGCAAAAACAATGATTATATCAAAGTTCAAGCTTTCTTTAAGAAATCTTGTTTTAATCATTCACATGTGCGATGGCATCTATTTAAATGTGCAAAACAGTGATGTACACCGTCCTTTTGGGCCTATTCAGATTTCCTTTGAGATGCAATACTTTAGTGTAAACTTAGGGTCTGTATAATGTCATAAAATAATATAAATCATTTGATTTAAAATCTATAAAAATAAAATACCTGAATATCACATCTGATCTCAATCCCATTAGTTTTGCACCTAATAATCCAAGTCTACTGCTAACCAAAATCCTAAGAAATGGGAAGGTGAGGGGGGCGCGTGCAGGGGGGAGGGGGGTCGGGTGGGGGGTGGGGGGGGGTTGTTCCTAGGGGAGGGGGAGGGTGCAAGGGTGGGGGAGGTCCTGCAGGGAGGGGGAGGGTGCAAGGGAATGCCGTCGGGTTGGCAGGGGGGGGACGCCGGGAGAGGGGGGGGGGGGGACGTCGGCGGGGGCGGCAGGGAGGGGCTGATGTTGTGGGGGGGGGGGGAGGAGTGGGGTGGGGGGACGCAGGCGGGTGGGGAGGGAGACGGGAAGAAGGGGAGGGGGGCGCCGGTGCTAGAGGGGGGGACGCAGGGGGGGTGGGGGAGGAGGAGGCGCAAGGGGGTGGCCGGCGAGTGGGGGGGTGGGGGTGGGGGAGGAGGGGGGGACCGCGTAGGGGGGGAGGTGGGCGGGTGGGGGGGAGGGGGCCGAGTGCAGGGGGGAGGGGGGATCGCACAGGGGGGAGGGGGGCCGGTGGGGGGAGGCGGGGATGGTGGCGGGGTGGGGGGAGAGTACTCCGGGAAGGAGCGCCGGCGGGAGCGGCGGCGGCAGGCGGCGAGACGGCGGCGACGGCAGAGAGCGGCGACCGGCGAAGGCGAGCGGCGGCGGCGGCGACCGTCGTCGGCGCCGGGGGCGAGAGCGAGAGAGAGCGAGAGAGAGAGAGAGCGAAGAGAGAGAGGAGAGAGGAGAGAGGAGAGAGAGAGAGGGGAGAGAGGAGAGAGGAGAGAGAGGAGAGAGAGAGAGAGAGAGGAGAGAGAGAGAGAGGGGGGGGGAGAGAGAGAGGAGAGAGAAGAGGAGAGCGGGGAGAGAGGTTGAGAGACGGGAGAGAGGAGATGAGAGAGGAGACGAGAGAGAGAGAGAGGAGAGAGAGACGAGAGAGAGAGGAGGAGAGAGAGAGAGAGGAGAGGAGAAGAGAGAAAGAGAGAGAGAGAGAGCGGGAGAGGGAAAGAGGGGGGGGGGTTTCGCGGGGGAGGTGTAGGAGGTTACCGACGGATATTCGACGGAAATTAATCCGTCGGAATCCGTCGGTATTCTTGAATACCGACGGAATTTCCGAGGATTAATTTCCGTCGGAATTTCAGACGTATTTTCGTCGGTATATTGCCGTCGGAAATACCGACGGAAATTATTCGTCGGAAATATCCGTCGGTAATCCCGCTTTTCCTTGTGGGTGGACAATGTGTAAATGTGAATGTGTGAAGTGTGAGGTATGTGAATTAGAAATTGTGTAAAAATGTGAAAACCAAAATGTGAGGATGTGTATTTGAAATCCATGATATGATGATCTGAATCATGTTAGAACAGCAACATCAATGTGTTATGATCACATCCTATATGTGTACAATGCGTAGAATCCATGCTAGGGACAATCTCTTACTATGTGTAAACCATCCATGTGTGTTTACTCTCACGTTGCGGTTTGAATGAGAATGTAGCTTTCATGTGTTAGAGGGTAAGGTGTTAAACCATGTCAAAACAGCAAGCTTAAAGGATGTAAAATGGTTTATGTGCATGGTAAGGATGAGTAGTAACCATGTTAGCAATGTTTTCTTTCATGTATGTAAGCTAATCATGCTAAATTGCTTCAGTTTTAGCTTAATGAAAGTAGGACTTTCAGGGGGGAATGATTAGAGAGCATGTGATAGGAGATTTTAATTTAGGAAATCTGAAAGCATGAATCATGTGTTTCATTAGTAGAATTTCCATGATAGGTTGTTATATTTCAATGTTAAGCATGCCCAAGTTGTGTCTGTGTAAAATTGTATGTAAAACCTGCTATGACATGTGCATGTACGTTATGTGTAGTGTTATTTGTTGAGTCTTTTAGACTCAGTACTTGCTTCGGCGTACAGGTTTAGTTGGTGACGTTGCTTCCATGGAGGAGGTAGTGGAGAGCGACTCTGAGCGCGGAGACTAGTTGTTGAGTTACTTGTGACGTTTGCACTTTCATAGAATGTAATTTGGAACAATGTACTAAATTTATCATGAGGTTGTATAATTGTGGAAAACTATGTATTAGACTTAGCACTTAATTATGTGGACGCTAGTTCTCTAAAGGTTACATGAATCTGTATGCTAAATGTGGATGAATGAAATGAGGACAATAGTTCTTTTACTTCCACTACTATGTTCTTATATATCACGTGTATCTCAGCTGAATGTTATCGTTTGGGTAAAATGTCCCACTATGGCAACGTTACTATATCGACGGGGTTGTATAACCGTACCGATATAATGAGGGTCGTCACAGAGATTGGTATCAGAGCAATCCGGTTGAGATTGCACATGAATATATATACATGTCTTCATCCCCATTGCATGCTAAGTATGTCCACATGTGTAGAAAAACACTAATAAGAAGTGGAAATGAGATAAGAAAATGTTAGAAAACTTAGTAACCTAGCTATAATGGTGGCTGAACTTTATTCAGCCATGGCCTCACGTGGTAGACGTGGTGGTGTGCCGACCCGTGAGGACGAGCCGAGACGTGAGGAGCGAGCGGAGCAGCAGGCCCCGGCACCACAGGGTCCTGTACTTTCCCCCACCACGCCTGTGGATTATGGAGTATTCATGCAAGGTCTGGTGCAAGCCATGCAGAAGCAGGCTCATACTCAGGCAGCACTCCAGGCACAGTTGGAGGCTCAGGTTAGATAATAAAACAACTAGTAGTCTGTGTTATTTAAAATTTCATGATATTGTGTTGAATATGGAAATTGCTCGTCGTTTGATGTAGCAGGCTCAAGTACCAGCTCAGGACCATAGTGGACCTTCCATTATGGAGAGATTCAAGAGGAGCTACCACCCTCTTTCAAGGGGAGAGCGATCCATTGTTGGCAGAAGGCTGGATGAGGGAGATAGAAAAGATCTTCCGAGCCATTAGGTGTGCGGATGAGGATAAGGTTACATTAGCCACCTACATGCTACAGGTATGCTTCAAATTTGTATGTTGTATTTCTGCTTAGTTAAAAATTGTTAGTGGTGCTTATGAAGGTGTATTGCAGGAAAGAGCTGATGTATGGTGGACCTCCCTACTGCGTACACGGTTTGAGGACGGGCGAGGGTAGATGTGCGTGGGACGCGTTCGTGAGGCTCTTTCGGGCCAAGTTCGTCCCAGAGCATATTCAAGACAAGATGGAGCAAGAATTCTCTCCCTAACGCAAGGCTCCATGACCGTGCTGGAATATGAGGCAAGTTTCTGAACTCTCTAAGTACGCACCTCATATTGTGGAAGATGAGCGCAGGAAGACGAAGAAGTTTGTGATGGGACTCAAGCCATCACTGCGGACGAGACTCATGGCGTTTGACCACCGCACTTTAGACGAGGCCCTCAGCGCTGCTTGCAAACAGGAAGGTGAGATGGAGCAATACCTTGAAGAGAAGAATGCTTCGCAGAAGAGACCTGCAGCTACGTTGCAGCAGCAAGACAAGAAGAAGCGGTGTAACCAGTACACAGCAGCGATCAGTAGCAGTCGGCAGTACTCAGGTACCTTCTGTACGTTCCCCTGGTGTGAAGAAAGAGTGTCCCCACTGTGGGAGGACACATGGTGGTTCCAAGTGTTGGATGATTATGGGAAAGTGCTTGAAGTGCGGAAGAAGCACGACCACAAGATCAAGGATTGCCAAGACTTCAGCAAGGAGCTCAGCGCGGAGCGCCAGCCCAGCAGCGGTTGGTAGTGGCAGCAGCGCTAGCTACAGGAAGACCAGGAAGGTCTCGAGCCCCAGCTCGAGTGTTTACTTTAGCGCGAAGAGGACGCGAGCAGGCGGAGCATGTCACCGAAGGTACGGTTTACTCCTAGGTGTGCCCGCTCGGGTTTTATTGATACGGGTGCTACTCACTCGGTCATTTTCGAGCGGTTCTCTAGGCAGTTAGCCCTAGAGTCAGGCATAGAGTCTAAGGATTTAGAGGTCCCTTGTCTGTGCACACCCCTGCGGGTACAGTATCAACTAGGAAGTGCATTCGGTCGTTACCTGTGTGCATTGAGGATAGAATCCTAGATGGGTGTTTCTTCTTGCTAAAGATGAAGGACTATGATGATATTCTTGGTCTTGATTGGCTAGAGAGCACTATGCGTTAGTAGATTGTCGTCGGAAGAGGATTGTTTTCCGCATCTGGTGAGGACGAGTTCTCTCATCCCTGCCAAGGAACTTGGCGGGAAAGATGGTCATCTCTGCCATGAAGGCGATGCGCATGGTAAACAAGGGTTGTGACGCTTTTCTTGCCAGCGTGGTATTAGTACCAGAGGGCTGAGAGTCACTTACTCTTGCAGAGATTGATGTGGTGCAGGACTCCCAGATGTCTTTCTGATGACTTGTCTAGATTGCCACTGGATAGAGAGATAGAGTTTACCATAGAGTTGCTTCCGGGCACCTCTCCTATCTCGAAGGCTCCATATCGGATGGCACCTGCAGAATTATCCGAGTTAAGGAGGCAGTTGCAAGAGTTGCTAGATAAGGGATTTATTAGCCCTAGTTTCCCCTGGGGCGCAGCTGTATTATTGTCAAGAAGAAAGACGGGTCACTTAGGTTATGCATTGACTACAGAAAGCTAAACCAAGTGACAGTGAAGAACATGTATCCCTTACCTCGTATTGATGATTTGTTTGACCAGTTGCAAGATGCATCAGTTTTTCTAAGATTGATTTGCGATATGGTTATCATCAGTTGAGGATTCGGAGTGAGGATGTGTCCAAGACGGCATTCAGATCCCGTTATGGACATTATGAGTTTTTGGTTCTTCCTTTCGGATTGACCAACGCCCCTGCAGCATTCATGGATCTCATGAACAGGGTGTTTAGGCCGTATCTAGATACTTTGTTGTGGTGTTTATTGATGATGTGCTGGTCTACTCTCGGATGAGGCCACACACCATCAGCATTTGAGGGTAGTATTAGAGGTTCTCCGTGAGCACAAGCTGTATGCTAAGTTCAGCAAGTGCGATTTTTGGTTGCCGAGGTTCATTTCCTCGGGCATGTCATCTCCGGTGCTGGTGTTGCAGTTGACCCAGCAAAGGTCCAGGCAGTTATTGATTGGGAGATTCCCAAGACCCCTTCGGAGATTCGTAGTTTTTGGGTTTGGCTGGTTACTATCGGCGATTCATTGAGGGATTTTCATCCATCGCCGCCCCATTGACTCAGCTCACCAGAAAGGGAGTGAAGGTTTGTATGGTTCGAGAAGTGTGAGAGTAGTTTTTAGTTGTTGAAGACTAAGCTCACGTCAGCTCCGGTGTTAGTCTTACGAGCGGTGTAGAGGGTTTTGTATCTACACGGATGCGTCTCAGATTGGTTTAGGCTGTGTGCTCATGCAGCAGGAAAGGGTAGTGGCTTATGCTTCTCGTCAGTTGAAGGAGCATGAGAAGAACTATCCGACTCATGATTTGGAGCTCGTAGCAGTGGTTCATGCACTAAAGATCTGGAGGCACTATCTTTATGGTGTCAGATTTGAGGTGTTTACCGACCACAAGAGCTTGAAGTATCTTTTCTCCCAAAAGGAATTAAACCTGAGACAGAGAAGATGGATTGAGTTCTTGAAGGACTATGACTTCGACCTTTAGTATCACCCTGGGAAGGCGAATGTCATAGCGGATGCTCTGAGTCGAAAGAGGCCATCTCTCCAGTAGGATTGGAATATGTTGGAAGATGCGGCTTGCGGTTGACTGAGTTAGAGCCATCGCTATGCCAGGCTTTTGTAGCTCAGTTCTCTCTTAGGTCCTCGGTTTTGGATGAGGTGATCAAGCAACAGAAAGCCGACCCTAGACTCCTAGAGTTAGTGGGCAAGGCAGGCATTGCTCGTGATGAGGACAGTGTGATTAGATTCCATCACCGTGTTTGTGTCCCTGATTTGGTAGATGTCTGTGAGCATGTGTTAGCGGAGGCTCATAGGTCGCGATTCTCTATTCATCCGGGTAACACGAAGATGTACCAGGATTTGAAGAGGTCCTTTTGGTGGTCTGGCATGAAGAGGGATGTGGCAGACTATGTGTCCCGATGTCTACTGTGTCAACAAGTAAAGGTCGAGCGACAGCGACCATCCGGCCTTATGCAAAGGATGGAGATCCCAGTTTGGAAGTGGGAAGCTGTCACTATGGACTTTGTTTCGGGTTTGCCTCGATCTAGAAGGGGCAATGACTCGATTTGGGTAGTTGTAGATAGATTCTCGAAGACTGTGCATTCTTACCGATGAAGAAGAAGCAGTCGGTTGAGAGCTTAGCTAGATTGTATGTTAGTAGTGTGGTTAGATTGCATGGTGTGCCGAAGTCGATCATTCGTATCGAGATCCGAGATTTACTTCGAGGTTGTGGAAGGGTCTTCAGCATGCGTTAGGTTCGGAGCTGAAGCTCAGTTCGACGTTTCATCCCCAGACTGATGGACAGTCCGAGAGGACTATCCAGTCGCTCGAGGATATGTTGAGAGCGTGTGTACTGGATTGGAAGAATGATTGGGAGTGTGATTTACCTCTTGTGGAGTTCGCATACAACAACAGCTTTCATGCGAGTATTGGTATGGCTCCATTTGAGGCGTTGTATGGTAGACCTTGCAGATCTCCTTTGTGTTTGGAGGAGACCAGTGATAGGCAGCTGATCGGTCCGGAGTTAGTTCAGGAGACTTCGGATAAGGTCCAGCTTATCAGAAAGAGGCTTGTTGCGGCACAGGATAGGCAAAAAGCTATGCCGACAACAGAAGGAAGGATTTGGAGTTCGAGGTGGGTGAACATGTCTTCTTGAAGATATCACCTACTCGTGGTGTCGTCAGATTTGGCAGGCATAGTAAGTGAGCCCTAGATTCATTGGCCCATATGAGATTCTCAGGCGATTGGGCAGCGTGGCATATGAGCTAGCTTTACCCCAGCTTTAGCTAGCGTCCATCCCGTTTTCCACGTTTCTATGCTTAGGAAGTATGTCCGAGATCCATCTCATGTGATCAGTCATGAGCCAGTGGACATTCAGCCAGATTTGTCGTATGTGAAGCAACCAGTAGCTATTTTTGACCAGAAGGTTCAGCACCTCCGGAACAGAGTATTGCGTCGGTGAAAGTTCTATGGCGGAACTTCTCACGAGAGGAGGCTACTTGGGAGTTTGAGGATGCGATGAAGAAGAAGTATCCCCTTTTGTTTGAGTAGTGTCGTTCTAACTTCGAGGACGAAGTTTCTTTAAGGGGGAGAGGGTGTAAGGCCCTCGAATTTTGTTGCATTATTTTAATTTCGTGTAAATAATTCATGTTGTGTATGCATAGATGTACATATCTACGTATGTATTAACTATTTATACTTATGTATGCATGTGTATAGTTAGTTGTAAATAATGTATGAAATGCATGGTGGTAGTGTGTACATGATAATACATAAGTATGGCATGTAAATGTGTGTAAGTTAAGCATGGTTTCTGCATGTTTGAGTTCTGGCCGAAGGGCCAAGTTGGCGTCAACATGGATGGACGCCCATGATGATCCAGCGTCCACATCGATGGACGCCAATACTTAATCCAACGTCCATGGATATGGACGTCAAGATTTCTAACCTGCATGCGTTGCAGACCCCGAAATCCTGAAAGAAGGAAGCTCAGCCATTGGGGAGCTGTCCCCAACGGCTCTGAGCCTTTCCCATCACCACTCCGGGGTCCCCAAACCCCTCTACTTTAAACCAACTCCTCCTGCACCAGAAAGAGCTATCCTTGGCTCTTTGCAAAGAGGAGAGAAAACCCTAGCAAGCTGTGAGAAAAGTTGGACTTTGCAAGCCCGGATCCAGCAGTGTGAAGGTGTTTCCGCCGTTCTACTGCAACAAGGAGGTAGCTGGAACATCGGGAAAGGCTTCCCCAACCGTGGTTTAGCGTTTGCATCGACATAGAACCCGGAGGAGAGCATTTGGGGAGGCTTCTTGGGACTGCCCAAGGAGAGCTTCTCCGGCCATTTAGATCCCCTTGGAGTTTTTACAAGAGGCAAGTAACACTTACACTTCGTCCATGTAGAGGTCTAGTAGGGTTTTATGATTTTTACACATTTTTCCTCGTGTCCTGGATCCCCCATTCTCCCTGTTATTTGGAGTTCGGTCTGTGTTCCTGCACAGGACAGGAACTTGGCGTCAATTCCCTTGACGCCAAGATCTCCAGTATGGTCCAGCGATCTTGCCGTCCAACTCCTTGAACGGCCAGACACTGCTGCCAAGTTCTTCAGTGTAGAACAGTGAACTGTTCTGCCTTAAGTAATTATTTTCCGGATTTTGACGCATGTGGATATAGTGTAATTTTTATATGTTATGTAAAATAGCTAATGTGATGTGTGTGGAAACTTTTGTGAATTATGTGATTTGGCATAAATGGTTTTATTATGGAGAATGTATGCATGATGAGACCTAGACCATGTTCGTTACCGTTTGTGCAATTCATGTGAAGTTGGATGCCCTAAATTTTGCTAAACCGAGAGTGGGTAAATTAGTCCATGCTTTGAATTTTTGGGAATTTTCTCCATGCTCCTCTGATTTATTGAATTTTCTGAAATGGAATTAGAAAAAAAAACATGCGTAGGGTTGTGAAGTCCCAGTAAATGGGTGTTGTGAAATAAATCTAGGAAAAATTCCCTGTGGTGTGTGTGCACTGGGTTCAGGGTTATAATCTGTGAAACTGAACTATTGTGTTATAGACCATGACAATTTGAATTTCGAATAATACGGGAATTGATGTTAAATTTCCTGTAATTGCATTTTGGATCAGAAAAATGTGAAAATTTTCATGTGGGATCCTAAACCCGAAATCAACATGTGGTTAAATTTCCAGGTCATTTGGACAACTATACAATGCAATATAAATTTTCCATGCAAAAATGTGAAATTAATGCATGCCATTGTGAAATGATTTAATTTCTGTGTAACCCAACCTGATTGTGAAACTTCCTGAATGTTAATTCTGTCATCTGTAGTGGCATGATTAGGGGAAAATAGAGTCATGTTGTGAATGAGAGAATGAATGAGATGTGAGGGTCATGCGTAAAAGTATGTGTTAAAATCAGTAAATGTGAAATGTGTAAGACTGTGCCAAGTGTGACACCGCTTCCATAGAGGGCAGTGGAACCGTATCATTGAAAAGTCCCCATGAGAAGGTTCAGTGTGTTGTGATCCTAAGGGCATTAGGATGAAATCTTGGAGGTGGACAAGTACCACTAGTTAGGGTGGAGACTTGTTCTCCCGGTCTGCGTAGTCCAAGAGTCGTCACTATATTGCCTAGGTGGCGTCTATGTGTATGTAATGTGATGCGTCCTTCTTATGGTAGTTTGGACTATGTGTCACGACACTAAATATGAATGTGAATGCGAAATGTGTAAAATTGTGAATGTGAACAATGTGTAAATGTGAATGTGTGAAGTGTGAGGTATGTGAATTAGAAATTGTGTAAAAATGTGAAACCAAAATGTGAGGATGTGTATTTGAAATCCATGATATGATGATCTGAAATCATGTTAGAACAGCAACATCAATGTGGTTATGATCACGTCCTATATGTGTACAATGCGTAGAATTCATGCTAGGGACAATCTTTACTTATGTGTAAACCATTCCATGTGTGATTACTCTCACGTTGCGGTTTGAATGAGAATGTAGCTTTCATGTGTTAGAGGGTAAGGTGTTAAACCATGTCAAAACATCAAGCTTAAAGCATGTAAAATGGTTATGTGCATGTGTAAGGATTAGTAGTAACCATGTTAGCAATGTTTTCTTTCATGTATGTAAGCTAATCATGCTAAATTGCTTTCATGTTTTAGCTTAATTGAAAGTAGGACTTTCATGGGTTGGAATGATTAGAGAGCATGTGATAGGAGATTTTAATTTAGGAAATCTGAAAGCATGAATCATGTGTTTCATTAGTAGAATTTCCATGATAGGTTGTTATATTTCAATGTTAAGCATGCCCCAAGTTGTGTCTTGTAAAATTGTATGTAAAACCTGCTATGACATGTGCATGTACGTTATGTGTAGTAGTGTTATTTACTGAGTCTTTTAGACTCAGTACTTGCTTCGGCGTACAGGTTTAGTTGGTGATGTTGCTTCCGTGGACGAGGCAATGGAGAGCGACTCCGAGCGCGGAGACTAGTTGTTGGAGTTTACTTGTGACGTTTGCACTTTCATAGTATGTAATTTGGAACAATGTACTAAATTTATCATGAGGTTGTGTAATTGTGGACTACTATGTATTGACTTTAGCACTTTAATTATGTGGATGCTAGTTCTCTAAATGTTACATGAATCATGTATGCTAAATGTGGATGAATGAAATGATGACAGTAGTTCTTTTACTTCTGCTACTCTGTTCTTATATTCACGTGTATCTCAACTGAATGTTATCGTTTGGGTAAATGTCCCACTGTGGCAACATTTACTATATCGACGTGGGTTGGTATAACCGTACCGATATAATGAGGGTCGTCACAGACCTGGTGGGGTATCCAGGGTGTTGTTATTCCCTTCAGGTGTGAAGGAAGACCAGCCGAGCTGGGTGCTGTAGCGTCCTTAGGGGGACTGTACCCTAGTTAGTAAAAACCTGAGTGGTTGCTCAGGGACTGGACGTAGAACTCCTATGGAAAGGAGGTCCAAAGTAGGATAGTCCTTTGTGTCGTGTGGTGTTTTCCTTGTGTGTTTGATATTTAATCTAACAGTCACTAACTTCCTTTGAAGAACGTTTGTGTGAATGCTTTTAGTTACAGGTATCTTCTAGATTATTTTAAAAAGACCCATTCACCCCCCCCCTCTGGGCTCGTCAACTGGGCAACACTCAACACTAATGATGTACCTCATTTGCTTGCAATTCACAAAACTTAGAGGTTGTGTGACATTTTCATTGCAGAGAGTTAGACTCAGTCATACTGCAACAGAATCCACGTCTGACTGACATGCAGGTTGAAAAGGAACGGGAGAAGTCTTTTGCGACTTGGTTAAGATATCGAGTAAGTGTCTGAATATTTTGATGCATGTGTTATGTTCTTATGCATAATTAGTTGTTGTAATTGTCATTGTCTGTCCCTTTCTTTAATAATAGTTTGAACAAGTCTTTATTACTGATTCAAGAGTACCAGAGATCAGTTATGGGCCCTCAAAGATTGTACGCATCTATCCAGGCTACATTGTGAATGGATACCGATTTCACACGAGAGATTATGGATGGAATAAGTCTACGATGAACAGTGGCGTATGTGTGAAGGGAAGTGCCTACAATGAAAATGAAGTAGACTATTATGGCATTATCAAAGAAGTCATTGAACTGCAATTTTTGGGACAAGGCAACAATGTATTTCTCTTCATGTGTCATTGGTTTGATCTGACTTTTATTCGCAATGACACAACATATGGGATCGTCGATGTCAAACATAAGTCCAAGTTGAGTACGTATGAGCCATTCATTCTGTCGACACAAGCCCAACAAGTTTATTATTCTAAATTCGTCCCTCAAATTGAGAGATTGGTGGGCTGCTTGTAGAGTGAAAACAAGGCTATTCCCTGAGTATGAGCTTCTCCTGGCTGATATAGAGCTCAAAGGTGTTAATGATAATTTTTTCCAATCAGACCGGAGTGACGCACGAGAGTTGGCTCCTTCTACGCAGTTCAGCGTTGATGATATAAATGAACCAATTTGCTTATGTAAGGATAACGAACAGGAATAAGTTGATCCAAATGCCCTTGAGCAGGAGGTGGAGTTTGATGAGGAGGAAGAGTCCCCCGATGATGAGGATGAATTCAAAGAGGATGACGAAGATGACGCTGAATTAGACATATCTTCAGCTTCTGATGATGAATATAGATAATATTATAAAATTTTGTAAGAACTGAGTGTTGTTGCTAATTATATATTATTAAATAGCTACTTCAAATTTGAGTGCTGATGACATGTTATATCTTTATTTTTCTCAATAGAGATATGGTACACAGTGGACGAAGTGGGAGGGCTTCCACCTCCGTAGGCCGAGGGTCTACGCGGATAGGTATATATGTACTCAACTCAATTCTTTTATTATATTGTGTATATTAACTTTATATTTTCTAACATGCATATAATTTTGCAGGGTCCGCCTCCCCGTCCACGCCGGTCATCCCAGCGACAGGTATATGTATATGTACCCAAACACAAAACTCTATATATTAATGTTCATATTAACTTTATATTTTCTAATGTGCATATAATTTTGTAGGGTCCGCCTCCCCGTCCACGCTGGTCATCCCAGCGACAGGTATATGTATATGTAAACACAATACTCTATATATTATTGTTCTTATTAAATTCATATTTTCTAACGTGCATATAATTTTGCAGGGACCGCCTCCCCGACCACGTCAGTCGTCCGGGCGACAAGTATATGTATATGTACCCAAACACAAAACTCTATATATTATTGTTCATATTAAATTCATATTTTCTAATGTGCATATAATTTTGTAGGGTCCGCCTCTTGCCCAGTAGCGTCACCTTTCCCATCCCAATCACCACCAGGTACATGTATGTTTCCATACTTTAGTACGTTTTTTATCTTCCAATTTTTTTAATAATAGTGTACTTAATTGTTTTCAATAGAGGTAGAGAGTCATCATCCAGCAGTAGATGAGGAGGGGCCTCAGCTACCTGGACGCCAGCCATGCAGGATTTCTGGGTAAACTTGATCACTTCAAACTTACTGTTTTTGTTATTTATGTTATATAGTTCATGTACAATATTAATGTGCAATTGCAGGGGGAAGATAGATCTAGGTTCTGCCTCCCACTATATTACGTCGTTGGTCCACGCACACGTTCCAGGACCAGTGGACTCATGGAAAGAGTTCCCCCCGTCCGTTTGGGAATTATTATTTGACATGTTCGCGATATTATTATTTTTACTAATTTGAAGTCATTTCTCTAATTACTATCTCTCTCTGTTAGTGCACAAAGTTGAGTAATTTTATTTCTAAACAGTGGAGGTACATGTTCACGAGACCGGAGGATCTCCCTCGAGCACGAGTCGTCTGGGAGTCTACTGCCCAAACTAATTTCAGAAAGTCGATGTGGGAGGCCCGGGACAAGGTAGCAAAGACCACAGGCAGCCAGGATCCTACGGCTTGGATGGATTACGGAACTGTGTGGATGAGGAGGGACTATTGGGAGTCCCTTTGTCATCGTTGGGCTACTGGACCATGGCAGGAGAGGTCACAGGCGACTAAACGCAATCGAGCAGCTCATCTGGAGAAGAATGTGCATACTAGTGGGTCCGTAACTTATGCGACTCACAGCCAGAAATTGGCAAGCATATTATTGTTCAATTGCTTAATACATTAATTATTATTGTGAAACTAACTATTTTTGTTGCATTGTAACCGTCATGAGCTCGAGCGTGCCCCTACTTTTCGCGAGTTATTTGATCAGACTCATAAGCAGAAGGGGACAGATGACTATGTCAGCGAGAGTGCTCACATGATTGCTGTAAGTCAAAATATAATTTTTGAATTTAATTTAGATATTAAAAAAATATGATTTGAATAATATATTTTAATTTGTTCTGCAGGAGACCTATGACAGGACGATGGCGGATCGCTATGCAGAGGGCACTCCCCAGCCAGACTTGGATCCGAAGGCTTGGGTCGACGTAGCGGGAGGGCCGAGAAAGGGCCGAATGTACGGCTTTGGGGACAGCCTAGATACTACTCCAGTGTTGTCCTCATATGCGAGTTCGGTCGCTCCTCCACCCTACGCAAGTTCATTTGCTGTGCCGCCCAGCAGTGGTGGAGAGGACATGAGAACCCTCATCTGGAAAGAGCTACAACTGTAGTTTTGCGTTATGGTCGAGCAGTTGATCTCTGCCATCCGAGGAGTAGGCCCCTCACAGCAAGCCCCTCAAGTTAGTATTACTATTAATTTCATATCATTTGAATGAAATGAAACCACCACAACTAGAGGCCACCTAGGTCAATTTATGAGTCGGTGTCCAAAGAGCTCAAAAGGGAAAAAAGAAATCTAAATTAAGAAACCTATAAAGAAGGTCCACTTGAAAAAAGATCTATAAAAAAAAACCTAAGTGTAAAGGATTAAAACACGCAACCTGGGGGTCCAAAATCACAAATAGGGATCCGATCGGTGTGTTGTTCACTCCGACACGACTGGGTGGGTGAAAGTGACGTGTGGGAACTGACGGAATCCTAATCGGATTCCCGATTTGGATTCGGCACCCAAATCACTAATCTAAAAAAAACCTAAGAGTAAAGGATCAAAACACGCAACCCAGGGGTTCAAAATCACAAATAGGGATCCGATAGGCGCGTCGTTTACTCCGACATGACTGGGTGGGTGAAAGTGACGTGCGGGAACTGACGGATTCCTAATTGGATTCCCGGTTTTGGTTCGGCACTCAAATCACTAATTTAAAAAAAAACCTAAGTGTAAAGGATCAAAACACGCAACCTGGGGGTCCAAAATCACAAATAGGGATCCGATTGGTGTACCGTTCGCTCCGACATGACCGGGTGGGTGAAAGTGATGTGTGGGAACTGACGGAATCCTAATCGGATTTTCGGTTTGGGTTCGGCACTCAAATCATTAATCTAAAAAAAAATATAAGTGTAAAGGATCAGAACACGTAACCTGGGTGTCCAAAATCACAAATAGGGATCCGATCGGCGTGTCGTTCGCTCCGACACGACCGGGTGGATGAAAGTGATGTGTGGGAATTGACAGATTCCTAATTGGATTCCCGGTTTGGATTCGGCGCTCAAATCACTAATCTAAAAAAAAATCTAAGTGTAAAGTATCGAAACACGTAACCCAGGGGTCCAAAATCACAAATAGGGATCCGATCGGTGTGCCGTTCACTCCGACAAGACCGGGTGGGTGAAAGTGACGTATGGGAACTGACGGAATCCTAATCAGATTCCCGATTTGGGTTCGGCACCCAAATCACTAATAAAAAAAAAACCTAAGAGTAAAAGATCAAAACGCGCAACTCGAGGGTGCAAAATCACAAATAGGGATCCGATAGGCATGTCGTTCACTCCGACACGACGGGGTGGGTGAAAGTGACGTGTGAGAACTGACGGATTCCTAATCGGATTCCCAGTTTTGGTTCGGCGCTCAAATCACTAATCTAAAAAAAACATGTGTAAAGGATCAAAACACGCAACTTGCGGGGTCCAAAATCACAGATAGGGATCCGATCGGTGTACCGTTCGCTCCGACATGACCGGGTGGGTGAAAGTGATGTGTGGGAATTGACGGAATCCTAATCGAATTCCCAGTTTGGGTTCGGCACTCAAATAACTAATAAAAAAACCCCTAAGTGTAAGGGATCAGAACACGCAACCTGGGGCTCCAAAATCACAAATAGGGATCCGATTGGCGTGTCGTTCGCTCTGACACGACCGGGTGGGTGAAAGTGATGTGTGGGACTAACGAATTCCTAATTGGATTCCCAGTTTGGATTCGGCGCTCAAATCACTAATCTACAAAAAATCTGTGTAAAGTATCAAAACACGTAACCCGAGGGTCCAAAATCACAAATAGGGATCCGATCGGGTGTCGTTCACTCCGACACGACCGGGTGGGTGAAAGTGACGTGTGGGAGCTGACGGATTCCTAATTGGATTCTCGGTTTGGGTTCGGCGCTTAAATTATTAATCTAAAAAAAATTTAAGTGTAAAGGATCAAAACACGCAATCCGGGGGTCCAAAATCACAAATAGGGATCTGATCGGTGTGTCGTTCTCTCCGACACGACCGCGTGGGCGAAAGTGACGTGTGGGAACTGACGAAATCTTAATCGGATTCCCGATTTGGGATCGACACTCAAATCACTAATCTAAAAAAAACCTGTGTAAAGGATCAAAACACGCAACCTGGGGGTCCAAAATCACAAATAGGAATCCGATCAGTGTGTCGTTCACTCCGACATGACCGGGTGGGCGAAAGTGATGTGTGGGAACTGACGGATTCCTAATCGGATTCCCGGTTTGGGTTCGGTGCTCAAATCACTAATCTTAAGAAAACCTAAGTGTAAAGGATCAAAACACGCAACCCGTGGGTCCAAAATCACAAATAGGAATCGATCGGCGTGTCGTTCGCTCCGACACGACCGGGTGGGTGAAAGTGATGTGTGGGAACTGACGGAATACTAATCGGATTTTCGGTTTGGGTTCAGCACTCAAATCACTAATCTAATAAAAAACTAAGTGTAAAAGATTAAAAATATTTTCTAATTAAACTTAGTGAATAATCACATATTTTAAATTTAAAATTTGAAAATAATGTGTGTATATTTTTTTTTTTATGTTTCTCATAATATAGGATCCTCCAGCACCTGACGATCATGAGGCAGGGATAGCAGACGATCTAGCAGACCTTTCTTTATTTTTAGCACTTATTATTGTGTATGATTTTATATTTGTTGTGTTTGATGATTTTATGTTTGATTTTTAGTACTTATTATTGTGGAATGTATGAATATTTTAGCAGGTTTTGTAATTTATCATTGTTAATTTTAGAATTTTTTTTAAAAAATAAGTTGGTAATTTCTGACGGATAATATCCGTCAGAAATAGCGTCAGCACACAAGGTTGCCGACGGAACTTATCCGTCGGCAAACCTTTCGAAACTTTCGACGAATTATTTTCCGATGGACTTTCCGACGAACTTTCTGGCAGATTTTCTGTCAGAATATACCGACCAATTTTCCGACAACATTTGCCGACCACTTTCGGTCGAAATTTACCGACGAACTTTCCGATGGAATTTTTTGTCGGAAGTTCCAACGGATTACCGACGAATTTTTTGTCCGTCGGTAATTTCTGACCGTATTTTTTCGACAGACTTTTTCAACGGTCGTGCGCCGGAAAGTTGTCAGAAGGTGTGTTTTCTGACGGATTTCTGACGGAATCTGTCTATTGAAAATCCCACTTTTTCTTATTGTGTAATGCCTGCCGACGTTCATCGAGATTAAGCTCTTTGTCTAGCTGTACTGAAGGAATGAGTATCTCATATGGACATACCGCCTCCATCCCATAAGTGAGTGAAAAGGGAGTTTGCCCAGTGGGCATGTGGACGGAGGTACAGTACGCCCATAGAGCCTCAATCAATTTCTCAGGCCAATCAGCAAATTTATGAGACTCACAAGTTTTCTTTAAAATTTTCAAAAGTGTTTTGTTTGTGGCTTCGGCTTGTTTGTTGCCCTGTGGGTAGTACAGAGATGAATGATGCAGAGAAATGTTGAATTTGTTACACAAGTCCTGAAGCTCTTGAGATATGAATTGAGGTCCATTGTCGATGACGTGCCACTTGGTACTCCAAACTGCGAGATGATGTTCTTCATGATGAACCGGCACACGATAGAACCTTTGATTTCTGCGAATACTTCAGCTCCGACCCACTTGGTGAAGTACTCAATATCTGTCAAGATGAGTGATTTATGTTTGATTTGAGCATTAGGATCACCAAGAGGTTCAATGATATCAAAGACCCACATGCAGAAAGGCCAAGGGGATGATGGTGGATCTAGAGAGGAAGATGGAGCATGAATCTTGCCGGCATGGAGCTGGCACTTGACGCACCTACGAACGTAGATGGCACAGTTTTCTTCTAGAGTTGGCCAATAATAGCCCTGCCTAAGGATCTTCTTAGCTAGCATCTGGCCATTCACATGCCCTCCACACTCACTGGAGTAGGCTCCTTCCACTACCTTCCAGGCTTCTTCGTCAGGCAAGCATCTGAGGAGCATCCCGTTTATAGCGCGTCTATACAACACTTCTCCCACAATGGTATATCTCAACACCGCCCTACGAATGGCTCTCCTATCTTCGGACTCAGCTTCTTCTGGGAAGGTACCGTCTTTACAATATTGCTCAATCTCTTGGTACCATGGCCTTTCTTCTTCCATTATCTCTCCTAGCTCCATGAGCATTACTTCCTTCACTTCTCTTCTCTCTGCCTTCACAATTAAAAAGTTCTTGAGGTTGTCAAACCAAGGATCCTGAGTGGATGGTGCTTCTAACCTCTGGACAATGATAATCTCAGTGTTGTGGCTGAGAGGGAAAGAGAGGGATGAGGCCAAAGATGCCAAGGCATCAGCCAAGATATTCTGAGAGCGAGGAGTATGAATGTAGATGAGCTTGCTGAATTGCTTAGCTAGGAGCATGACCAAATCTTGATAAGGCTTGAGTTTAGGGTCACGAGTGCAGTAAGTAGAAAGGACTTGCCGAAGGATGAGCTGAGAATCTCCTATGATCTTGAGTTGATGCGTGCCTAAGAGATAGGCACGTTTAAGACTAGTTAGGAGAGCCTCATACTCAGAAATGTTGTTGGTGGCAGGGAACTGGAGTTGATAAGCCAAGGGAATGGTGATCCCTTCTGGGGTGAGTAGCACAACACCTATGCCCCATCCCCTAGAGTTAAGAGCTCCATCGAAATGAAGTGACCAGAAGGAATCGCGGGAGATGAGTGACAGGTTTTCATTAGGAAATTCTTCCTGGACCGTGTCACTATGAGGAAGAGGAAGGTGAGTAAGGTGCTCAGCGATGGCATATCTTTTTATAGCCTTTTGGACTACAAATGTGATGTCGAACTGGGACAAGAAACTCTGCCAACGTGCTAATATGTTGACGAGAACTATTTCTCTAGGAGGTATCTGATGGGATCCATCCTAGAAATCAAGCTCACCTAATGAGCTAGGAAGTAGTGCTTCAGTTTCTATACTACCCACACTAGCACTGCAGAAGTCTTCTCCATAGTGGTGAGCTTGAGCTCGGCAGGATTGAAGAACCTAGACAATAATAAATTGCCCTTTGTTTGCCAGTGTCATCATGTTGTGCAAGGACAGCTCCTAGGGAGTCCTCAATGGTCGACAGATATAGGATGAGGGGTTTTCTTGCGACAGGCGCCTGCAGCACGAGTGGATTCATAAGATAACTCTTGAGTTCATCAAAGGCTTCTTGGCATTTAGCATTCCATTCGAATTTGACTCCTCCTTTCAAAAGTTCATAGAAAGGATGAAACCTTTGAGAATGCTGAGATATAAATCTCCTTATGAATTGTAGTCGATCGATCAATCCTCGAAGCTCAGATATATTCTTAGGAGGAGGCATCTCACTTATTGCCTTGGCCTTATTCGGGTATATTTGAATCCTCTGTTTGCTGACTATAAACCCTAATAGCTTGCCTGTGGATACCCCAAATACGCACTTCTTTGGATTCATCTTCAATTGGTACTCTCGTGCGCGTTGAAACACTTTGGCAAGCACAGAGGAATGTTCTCTTCTAGTCCGAGACTTCACCACAATGTCATCCACATAAACCTCAACATGAATGTGAATCATATCGTGGATGATTGATAACATTGCCCATTGATAAGTGGCGTTGGCATTCTTCAATCCAAACGACATAACCACATAGCAATAAGTTCCCCAGGGCGTGGTGAAGGAGGTTTTCTCTTGGTCCTCTGGGTCTAGACAGATCTGATTATAGTCTGAATAACCATCCATGAATGAGAGAGTTTCAAACCCAGTGGTGTTGTCAATTAGGACATCCAAGTGAGGTAATAAGAAATCATCTTTTGGACATGCTCTATTTAAGTCCCGGAAGTCGATGCAAATTCGTACTCTTCCGTCCTTCTTCATCACTGAGACTATGTTGGCCACCCACAGAGGATAGAGTACTACACGGATGAACTTAGCTTTGTGTAGTTTATCAATCTCCTCTTTCATCTTCAATGCAATATGAGGGTGGAATCGTCTCAATTTCTGTTTAACGGTTATTGCCCCTGGCTTCAAGATCAGCCTGTGTTTCACCAATGCAGGATCAATGCTGGGCATGTCGTCATATGACCAGGTGATCGAGTCTTTGTACGCCCTCATTATCTTTATAAGCTCTTCTTCTTTTTTCGGAGGGGGATTGGATGCTATAGTTAGGAGCCTGGGTTCTTCGTCTATCCCAATGTTTACCTCCTTGGTGGGTTCATCCACTGCTGATGTGGGTTCATCAAATCTCCTCATGCCGCTAGCATACATTTCGGCAGCATCCTCTATTTTACCGTCCTCTTCATCCACTGGGTCATCATCATTCAAGATTTCATATATTCTGAATCTGTCATCTAGCCTCCCCTCTTCATGCTGAGCTTCTATGTTTAGAACAACTGCTTCTTGGGCAAACTCTTCAACAGCTAGAAGAGTGCCACACCTTTGAGCCAGATCTACTAGATACCTATGGGGTATGCCACTACCCTTGCTCTTCCTAGGCGGGGACGAGGACTTGCTAGATTCTACCCTTGGACCTAAACTAGAATTAAAATTTGCAGGGCACTCTGGGGGAGAGTCCTGAGGCTTATTGGAAGGGAAAGGAAAGGGTGCGGCACAGTCGTAGGGATCCTCTGATGGGTCTGGAGGTGGAGGCGGGCCACCTGAGCTCAGGGTGCCCACAGTGAAGCTATGGTGCAGGGGAACAGAAGGCCCCTCACCCACGGAATTCAAGGTGATTGTGAGCGTCGAGGAGCGAGGATCACCACTCAAGCTAGAAAGGAGGGAAGGCGGGGATCGATGCAGAGGAGAGGAAGTGTGCAAGTGACGGGGATCGCTGTCGAGAGTGGGAAGTGTGCGAGTGATGGGGATCGCCATCGAGAGTGGGGAAACGGTGTGATGAGGATCTCCGTCAGGAAGTTGGAAGCAAAGGGGTGACGGGGATTGCTATTGGGAAGAGTGATTGCAGCGGGGTGACGGTGATCGCCATCAGGAGAGGTGATTGCAGCGCGGTGACGGGGATCGCCGTCTGGAGAAAGGAAGGATGAGGATCGCTGTCCGAAGAAAGAGAAGGGAAAGACAGGGATCTCCGTCCGAAGAAGGAGAGGGGAAGGACGGGGATCGCCGTCCGATCGTTGGGTGGAGTAAGGAAAGAGTGGAAAGTTTTTTTTTTTAAAAATAAAGCATATTAACCTATGGAAGGAAACAAACTACCCTATATTAGAAAGCATCGGAGAAGGAGAGAATCGAGCCATTGAAGGAAAGGGCAAAGTGGGGTGAAGGAGTGGTTAACACCTTGAGAGCGTCGGACGAGAGTTGGAGGACAAGGGGAGGTGAATGAGGAATGAAAGAAAACTTAGAAACAATAATTGAAAATACATAATGTTTAGGAGGCCAGGAATACCTTGGCCAGAGCTCATCTACAGTGTTGTGGTTGTCATAGAACGGATCCAATTCTCCAATATCCTCACCATTGCCAATCAACTTTCGCTTGGAGGTGATTGTTGATGGTAGCTCCACCAATTCTACCATTACTAGAGGGCAGATGAGATCGCCATCCCAGAACAGACGACTAAAAGCTATCGTGATATCCTCCACGTCCAACCATCTATACCATTCCACTTCTGGGTCATCAGTCTTCCTCCTTTTGTCAGGCCGCAAGGCCTCTAGGTCTTGGTATGTGAGCATTGGCGTCATGTGGCAGGCAAAATGACATCCATGGACATCGTAATTGGTGAGATCCTCTCCCACCACAATGGTGTCGTATCCTGTTTGTGTGGGCTCTCTAACAAAGTGACAATACAGTGATCAGGTGAGGGGTTGCCGATCTGGCTTCAAAGTTGAGGAGAAAGCTGTCCATGGCTTGACTTCTTCTTTGTACCCGAGGCCGTGTCTTATGACTTGTTTGGAGCTGGCGATCGCCTGTGTCCTCCCCTGGAGATGAGCTCCAAGCCCCTTTCCTAGCTGGTAGCCTATTTTAAACATGATGTTCCAGCCCTTGGTGTCCGATGGTGTGACCCTTTTGGCAGCTGCCACCGATGGAGACACTATTTGGCGACTGGAGGAAAAGGTATAAGCCTATGGAAAATTTACATCAAGCACAGAGATAATAGGTTTGTTGGAGGGCCATACTACTGGCATGATTTTTTCAATAGCCTCAACGGTGTGGGTGGTTGCTGCACTCTTGACTTTGACAATGTGTCCTTGGAAAGGAAACTTTAAACACTGATGTGTCGTGGAGGGGAGTGCCCCTTGTGCTTCAGTCTAAGGTCGGCCCAGAATAGCTTTGAAAGTTGGATCAATATCAAGCACATAGAAGTCCACAGTCATTACGAGCGGGCCCAGTTCTGCCTGTAAGGAGACGACATCGTGGCAGGCTCGCTTGGAATTATCATAAGGCACAATAGTGGTGGGAGTTGGCTGCAAGCGACGCTCAGATATGTTACATGACTGTAGAGTGCTAAGAGGACACACATTTATCGATGCCCCTATGTTAATTAGGGCAGCGTCAATGGCCATCTTGTTTATGGTCAATGTCACACATAGAGGCATTCTTCTGGCTTCGAGAAGAGCTAGCTCACTATCTGCAAAGGTAATTGTTGGCCCCTTGGTGACAATTGATAGGACCGATGGCAAGTTTTCGGGGTTCATGTCTTCATTGATCATGACTCTTTGCAAAAAAGTTCTTAAGGCATCCTGATGGGTCTAAGACCTCTTGATTAGCTCAACAATGGAGATTTTGGCGGGAGTCTGATCCAGATGCTTCAAAATGTCATATTGGGTACCTGGTACCGGATCTATTTCCTCGATGTCCTGTTGTTGTTGTTGATTGTTGGTGTTGGAGTTGTGGGTTGGCTGACCCGACATAAACAAGAATGCATTGCGGTACATCCAGTGAAACATTCGCCCGCTCCGGAGGGCGAGGTTGTGTTGTAGTGGAGGTGGGGTGGCATCGATGATGGATGGGTTGGCTATTATTGGCGTTGGTGTGGGGGAGAATGGGATGTTAATGGGTGATGGAATGATGAGTGGTTTGATGGGGGTGTTGTAGAGTGGTGAGGTGATTGTGGCAATGGTGGTTGTGGTGGAGGTAGTGGTGGTGTGGGAGATAGCCAACAATTGACCTACTTCATGTTCATCATCGTAGGCCTAAGCTGCGGATGGTGGTGGTTGGTGGACAACTAGGTTAACTTGAGCAGGTGGCGGTGGTGGTGGAGCAGGTTATGGATTTGGAGCGGGCTGGTGTTGCGGTATGGGATTTCAGACTATGCCAAGATCATTGACTAGTTGTTGCGGCCACTGTGGTTGTTAGGGTTGCTGGAACTGCTGTTGTTGGAACTATTGCTGCTGTAATTGCTGTTGGAACTATTGTTGTTGTGGTGGTGGGTGCTGTCGCCTCTGCTACTGTTGCTTCTATCTTTGCCCCTACTAATACCTCAGGGTTTGAATCAACCTCTTCATCTCTGCCCAGTCAATTTGTTGCTGCTCATGGAGATCATATATCATGTCCCTGAATTGAAAGCAGTCTGATACATTGTGTCTTGGTACTTAGTTTGGTCGGCCACCATATTTCAGTTGGCCTTCTCTGGAGGGAGTCTGAGGGCGTTGAGAGACATGAGGGTTGCAAAGATGTCGGCTAGACTCTCAAGGAGAGGAGGATATTGAGCTCTCTTGGGGCCATTGGGTTTTCTAGGAGCATATCCATTTTGAGGTGGGGGGACTTGGTTGTATTAGTGTTGCTCTTACTGAGGGTTTTGAGTTTGAGGGGGTGGTGGTCTGTTGTTCCATGGTTGTTGAGGAGGTTGGTTGTAGGGTAGCCTACCTGCCTGGCCCTGGGGGTTGTTGACAGTACCTACCTATTCATTGGTTTGTACCCCTTCAGTGACAGGGCCCTGAGGCTTCTTGGGGTAGCGAGTCCTTGAGTTGGGTTTGAATGAAACGGGGTCGGCAATAGAGTTGGTGCATAGTAGTGATATCATTCATGGCTAGGATGGATCGGTAGGGAGGGGTAGCATTAGCGATCAACAGCTTGACCTTCTCCTCCTCGGGCATAGGGCAGTGGACTTTTACAGCCAAAGTGTAACGACCTGACCTCTCGGACCCCCGCCAGGGACCCCCGAAAGTCGCGCCGCAACCCATGGATCCGAAGACCCAGAAGGGTTAGAATTTAGTCCAGTGAGATAAGCAATGAATTCAAATAACTATAACAGAAAGTTCGTACATTTAATAAAGAAATTATGTACAACATGTCCCAAATAAAAGTATAGGTACAGAAAGAAAGGTGCAGTCCTTAAGGGGCATACCCCGAGGACTTGCAAAAAAGGCCACTCTCAACTCACGCTACAAGCGCTCACGCTCACAACTCACACTGCTGGTAACGCATGGCGAACAAGACACCACCACGACCGTTCGGCAACGAACTCCTACGACAGCGAGTCCCTACCTAGAGAGAGTAGGGGGGTAAGCCTCGCGAACAAGGCTCAGTAGGGATTACTAGTCCCTTACCAGCCAGAGCAGTAGGAACTCCAACAAAGCGGACGCAAAACTACTCTACAAAGCAGTAAAGCGAGAAACGCCTACCACAGCATACTACAAAGCAGTAGAAACAGAGAAACGCCTCGACCAAAACCCAGATCAGGCCAAACACGACTCCCACAGAACCAGTGGAGTCAAACATATGTGGAAGCAACTAGAGCAACGCCACGACCCGCAACGGGGTCGGGACATAGCAACACAACGCGGAAGCAAACCCTCGGCACACACCTGCTGAGACAACGGAGCTCACGGAACACCGGAGCGAACATGTGAGACCAGAGTCTCACGACACAAGCACCCAACATCCTAGACCTCCACGAGGTTGGGAAGGAACAACCAGGTGTCACCCCGAGAGACACCAAGCAACCAAGTGAGAACGAACGTCTCACCATTGGCACGGCCACTTCAGACCTCCAAAAGGCCGAGGGCCCACAAACAGAACCACCCTGCACCTCGGGCACTCCACGAGATCAGGGAACTACACACTCCGGTGCCACCACAGACGGCACCAAGGAACGGGTTACCAAAACAGTTGGGTGTCTACAAAAGACACCCCGAGAGAACCCGCAGAACGAAGACCACTAAACACGGCCCACGAGGCCAACCGACAAAACCCAAGGAAGTGAGACACGGCTAGGCTACAACCACCGTGTAAACTAGGGCAATGATAACACAATCTTGAAAATAGCATAAAACACCATCACAGCAAGAGCAACCAAGCCACTACCACAGGTAGCTAAGAGGAGGACACACCGTCCACACCTCAAGCACGTCGGCCGCCGACTCCCGCCTACAACCTCCCGGTAGAGTGAGGCTAGCAAGTCACAACCAAGAACACAACCACAACACCGCAGTCTAGCCGAACTATGACCCCACGCCTGACCTCCTTACGTGACTCCGGAACCAATGCAAAGCGAGGCTATGAGAAGGACAAGCTAGTCCGCACCGAAAGAGAGCCACAACAACCTTGGAGACCAGACCCAGCTAAGAGAGCTCTACAAACGACAAAAGCCACTGTCCCCACCGTTTTCCCCTACCACTCCGAGTCCGTAACTCGAGCACGCCCACCGCCCGGAGAAGCTCCCTCTGACACAGGCGCGCGGGGATGGGGGTCCCAGGTAACGGTAACAACCTGTCTCGCGGAGAAGCCCTCAAGTGCCTAGCACCGGGCGAATAGAGAACTGGCGTGGCAACCACCAACATAAATGGCATAGCTGGCTTGTAACCAAGACAAGCCTAGCAGGCACAGGCGCACAAGGCACCCCTTCTCGGATCAACCTCCAGAAGGGCCGTCGGCCAACGCCGGCACACCCGGCACGGCCCGAGAAACCGGAGCACCACCAAACAGCACAGAAACCAACGGTCTTCTAATAATCGATCGGCGACCAGACCATCGATTATTAGACAGGTGCGAGCCCCCTAGCGACACCGCTAGGAACGGCCACGAAGATGTCACCTGCGGTCACTGAACGCAGGGAGGCAACCTGCCGTGTTCCCACCAGAAGGTCCTAAGGGCAACCCTGCCCTGGGGCACAAGCCGACACGCCAAACGGGCCAAAGAACCACACAAGGCAACTCAGGTCTTGTCGCGCCCTCCTGAGCCATCGCGATAGCATCGCGACGGGCAGGGCAATCACGATAAGAACCGAGTCGCGACGGGCCCACGCGTCGCGACAACCGCTTGTCGCAACGGGGCAGCCTGTCGCGACACCAAGCTTGTCGCGACGGCCAACCAGGTCGCAACGCCCCTTATCGCGACGGCCACCCGCACCGCGATAAGGTCACATCCGATCGGGGTGACGCCTTCTCTGATGTCGCAACGCGCTCGGCGGTCGCGACATCAGCTGGAAGGCCGACCGCTGGGATGCTCCATCCCGGGGTCCCCCACACGCTACAAACACACAACCACGGGGAGGGGATCATGGGGAAAGCATTTAAAACATGCATTCAAAACAAAGGAACTTCAAATCACTCGGATTGGAAAGGGCACAAGAATCCCAACACATTTGACAAAACTGAACCCCTAAGGGGCCTTCACGACGAGCCACGGCCGCCACCTCCTCGCTCCTCGTCGCCGCTCCAAGCTCCGCACGAGCCGCCGCCGGCACCTCCGAGCTCCAACCGTCAGAAAAGAAGGAGGAGACCTCTCCTCCTCGGAGAGGAGAAGGAAAATGGGAGGAAAGGAAAAGAGGGAAAGGGGGAACCGGCCAAGGCTTTTATCCTCTAGCCCCCAGAACGCGGCGGGGCGGGGCGTCGCGACACTAAGCGTATCGCGACGACCGCCCAGACTGCGACCAGAACGCGCCCACCCTGGGTGCCGCGACAACCTGATAGGTTGCCCTGACCCACCTGTCACCCTGACATGCGACAGACACCTGTTAGAAGACCAGAAGCAGAACCTTGTCATAACCCGTTGACCGGGTGCGACAGGAACGCGACACACCTAGTGGTCGCAACAAGGATGACTGTCGTGACCGGCACCTCCGTCGTAACAAGGCCAGTCATCCCACACAAACGGAAAGCCAAAAACCCGAGATGTTACAATACATCCAACAAAAAAAATAATTTCATCTTCGAAATTAAGGGCGAAACCCGGTTGGAGAAAACAACAGGTGCAAAGGGACCACTAAGTCATACCACGACTTCCCAGTGGTCAACACCATGACCCTGCCACAAGGGAGTGCCTAACCAGACATCCGACAGCTCACCAAGCGCACAGCAATTGGCGCGGAGCACACAAATAGATGTCGGCAACTCCACAAGCACAGCGTGCACCAAGCCAACCAGAAAACACTGAAACCGTCATCCGGAAACCACGCGACTGAGCCCTCAACAGACCACGCCGTTGAGACCAACCAGTCAGTAACTCCCTCTATCACCAATGACTAGACAGAGGTCCTAGCTACTGACGGCAACCGTGGAAAAACACCAAGAGGTCATCCGCAAGACTCTGCTGAATGGCTCCGCACAACTAGCAATAGCTAGTACCTACGGCAAGGCCAAACGAGAGCTTCTTGTTGGTGACACAAAACCGATCAAAAAACACACGTGGAGAAAACCACGGCAAGCAAGGCAGTGCCCGCCAGCACCGCTAGTTCTCAACCAGATCATCCTCGTGGTCCGACCAGGACACACAATGACTGTGGAGCCACAAAAGCTAAAACACCCGCTCCACAGGCACAGGCACAGAGGCAAAACCAAAGAAGATGACTGATGTTGGCAAGGCCAAGCAACTGAAGACGTCGGCAACTGTACAGAAAACAAAACAACTGCAGAGGTCGAGGACAACACGTCGACCTCAGGGGGATCCAAATCAAAACAGGGTACCCCAACTGGACACAGGCCACGACCAAAGCCTGGCGCACCACCGATAGGGCTACCTAGACAAGGCAAAGCAGCCACCCATAGCGGCAACGGTACAGCCACAATGAACGGTCAGCACGAAGTGTCCCAGAGGCGAAAAACTCAACGCCTGGAACACCGAGCAAACTCACGAAACTATGCACGACGCTTACGATCAGGAACACAGCACGACACACGGTGCCAAACAAGCACCAGGAGCCACCCAAAGTGCAACACCATGCACCAGGGCTCTAGACGGCACGAAAACAAACCACTCGAGCACGAGCACAGGGTGCCACCACAAGCACCAAAACTCGGCAAGATGCAACACAGTTGCACTAATGGTCGAAACAACAGGGCTAACAGGAAGGACTCTCTACAAAAGACCTGCCAAAAGCCGCCCATAAGAAACCACACGACACAAAGGGTAGAACAGGCCACACCGGGCACGAACCCCCAAGGCACATGGACACAAAACATCGAAAAGAAAACAGGCTCAAGGTGCAGTACCCAACTGCACCAACGGCCTGAACGACTCAAGGCCAGCAGAAAGGGACTCTCCACCAGAGACCCACACAAGTAAAACACGTGGAGAACTAGCAGCTTCAAGAGTGCAACCACCTTATTGGCTCTTAAAAGCGCACAATACGAGGCACTGCTCCTACCACCACAGGCGAAGAGGGCCACACACCAAACGGCGACAAGTGCCTCCAAGCACAACTGAGGCACAAGCGGAAATACACACTGGGACGATGCTTGCACAAGCAAGCAAACAACAGTAAACCGGTGCTGCCTCACACTGAACACAGGGCACACTGCCCTACATCGTCCAGTTAGGCAACAAGAAACCAGCACAGCAAGAGACGGCACCATAGGTCACCACAATCTATCACACCACAAGAAAACAACGCGCACGAGGGGAGCAACCTACTCACCTCAAAACAACACAAGGGGAGGGACCTTAACCATAAAGGTCGCCACAGTGCGCGACATGGCACCAAATGTCATGTAAAAGCACCACCACCCCGAGCAACCAACGGAAAACAAGGGAGGAGAACTCTCACAACGAGTCTCTTCCACACGCCAGGGGAAAACCACTAAAGGAGACTGGCACTTCCACAGAAGCACAACCAGCCAGACACCCATGGCATTCACCAGACCACCATCTGGCAGAGCCCACAGGGCGCGAGAAAACGAAGCCAACCTCCCGATCCTGGGGACACACAAAGTCCCACCAGCGCAGTCGGGAAACTCAAAAAATGATCAGGAAGAGAAACTGGCCAGCACCACGGCAAGACACATGGTCAGAGGAACCACACCTTGACCGACAAAGCCCAAGCAGACTGTAACACGGACAGTCCGACCGAAAACGGCGACAGCTCATCTCCATATAGAGAGCGCAGCGACAAGCAAAACAACACAAGGCAGCATGGGGAGGACCTCACCCAAAGCGCTAAGAGTCGTTCTGGGAACCATCACCAGAACACATCCCAACCAAACGGCCAAAATGCATGGCCAACAGAGAAAACATAGAAGCCAGCATTAGCAACACAACTGGTTCTGGGAGAACCTCCACCAGAACCACCAGGGCGCCATTCTGGAAAACCCACCAGAATGCAACGGCCAACACAACAGCAGCATACCTCAACCTTGAGGTAGCACAACAACCGGCAGAAATAAGCCCGGAAAAGTCCTAAGAGCGAAACTCACCAAGACAACAACCAACAGTTCTGGGAAACCGCACCAGAACACAGGACAACCAAGCGATTCACTTCAGCTGCGAGGGTAATGCAACAACAACCAACCAAACAACAGAGACCTCAACCAATAGGCAACATAGCGGAAGACTTCAACGAGCACAAAAGCAGTCCTAGAGGGAGATGAACTCTCACTAGGACAACAACAAACAGTCTTGGAAAACACCACCAGAACACAGCAGCCAAGCGATGCACCTCGACCTAGAGGGCAATGCCGCAACAACCAGAAACGAGCACAACACAGTTTTGGGGAAAACCTCACCTCCACCAGAACCAATAGAGAAGAACTCCGGGAGCACCTCACCAGAGTTCACAACCAGTCAACACCAAGCCGACAAAAACACAAACAGGTGTTGCAGCGCTCAACTAGCAGTGCAACACGGCACACAAGCATCTGCTTAACTCGAGCAAAAATCCTGACTGAGTAGAGCACAGCGCCCAACGGTGCACATGCACGCAAGGCCAAATACACAACCAACAACACACACCCCAACAACAAGGGGACATCCAACAAGGACACACCCCAACAAGAAGGGGACAGCCAACAAGGCAAGGACACCTTCTACCGGTTCTGCAGACCACAACCCTACATCGTAAAGGCCACACCACACACAGGCTCTCTCAGCCTTCGCGACACACCCACACGGACGCGTAGGCTGACGACAAACCCCACCGCAACACGAGCGAAAATAGCAACCATGCTCGAAGCACGTGCACCCAGCAACAGCAACAACACACTTGGACCCTGTTGGAAGCTAGCCACCTGCAACAAAGAACCAAATGCTCGACTAAAAGCAACTCTATACAGATGGGCCAGCAACGTACTAGTACCTTTCTTTGGGACAGCCATAGTTAATAACTCCTTACAAATCTCATTGGACCCCTGAGCTCTGATACCACTTTAACGACCCGACCTCCCGGACCCCCACCAGGGACCCCCGAAGGTCGCGCCGCCACCCACAGATCCGAAGACCCGGAAGGGTTAGAATTTAGTCCAGTGAGATAAGCAATGAATTCAAATAACTATAATAGAAAGTTCGTACATTTAATAAAAAAATTATGTACAACATGTCCCAAATAAAAGTACAGGTACAGAAAGAAAGGTGCAGTCCTTAAGGGGCATACCCCAAGGACTTGCAAAAAAGGCCACTCTCAACTCACGCTACAAGCGCTCACGCTCACAACGCACACTGCTGGTAACGCACGGCGAACAAGACGCCACCACGACCGTCTGACAATGAACCTGCGACAATGAGTCCCTACCTGGAGAGAGTAGGGGGTGAGCCTCGCGAACAAGGCTCAGTAGGGATTATCAGTCTCTTACCAGCCAGAGCAGTAGGAACTCCAAAAAAGCAGAAGCAAAACTACTCTACAAAACAGTAAAGCGAGAAATGCCTACCACAGAGTACTTCAAAGCAGCGGAAACAGAGAAATGCCTCGACCACAACTCGGGTTAGGCCAAACATGACTCCCACAGAACTAGTGGAGTCAAACACATGCGGAAGCAACTAGAGCAACACCACGACCTGGAACCGGGGTCAGGCCAGAGCAACACAATGCGGAAGCAAACCCTAGGCACACACTTGCCGAGACAACAGAGCTCACGGAACACTAGAGCGAACATGTGAGACCAGAGTCTCACGACACAAGCACCCAACATCCCAGACCTCCACGAGGTCGGGAAGGAACAACCAGGTGTCACCCGAGAGACACCAAGCAACCAAGTGAGAACGAACGTCTCACCACAGGCACATCACTTCAGAACTCCACAAGGTCGAGGGCCCACAAACAGAGTCACCCTACACCTCGGGCACTCCACAAGGTCAGGGAACTGCACACTCCGGTGCCACCACAGACGGCACCAAGGAACGGGTTACCAAAACAGTTGGGTGTCTACAAAAGACACCTCGAGAGAACCCGCAGAATGGAAACCACTAAACACGGCCCATGAGGCCAACCGACAAAGCCCAAGAAGTGAGACACGCTTGGCTACAACCACCGTGTAAACTAGGGCAACGAGAACACAATCTTGGAAACAACGTGAAACACCATCACAGCAAGAGCAACCAAGCCACCGCCACAGGCAGCTAAGAGGAGGACACACCGTCCACACCTCAAGCACATCGGCCGCCGACTCCCGCCTACAATCCCCGGTAGAGTGAGGCTAGCGAGTCACAGCCAAGAGCACAACCACACACCGCAGTCCGGCCGAACTGCGGCCCCACGCCTGACCTCCTAGTGGCTCCGGAACCAACATAGAGCGAGGGATATGAGAAGGACTAGCTGGTCCGCACCGAAAGAGTGCCACACAACAACCTCGGAGACCAGACCCAGCTAAGAGAGCTCTACAAACGACATAAGCCATTGTCCACCCATTTTCCCCTACCACTGCGAGTCCGTAACTCGAGCACGCCGCGCCCAGAGAAGCTCCCTCTGACACAGGCACGCGGGGTGGGGGTCCCAAGTAACAGTAACACCTGTCTCACGGACAAGCCCTCAAGTGCCTAGGCACCGGGCGAAAAGAGAACTGGCGTGGCAACCACCAACATAAACGGCACAGCTAGCTTGTAACCAAACAAGCCCAGTAGCCACAGGTGCGCACGACACCCCTTCCGGGAACAACCTCCAGAAGGGCCGTCAGCCAACGCCAGCACAGACGGCACGACCCGAGAAACTGGAGCACCACCAAACAGCACAGAAACCAACAGTCTTCTAATAATTCATCGGCGACCAGACCATCGATTATTAGACAGACGCAAGCCCCTAGTGACACCGCTAGGACACAGCCAAGAAGGTGTCACTTTCGGTCACTGATATAGGGAGGCAACCTACCGCATTCCCACCAGAAGGTCCTAAGGGCAACCCTGCCCTGGGGCACAAGCCGACACGCCAAACGGGCCAAAGAACCACACAAGGCAACTCAGGTCGATCGTGCCCTCCTGAGCCGTCGGATAACATCGCGACGGGTAGGGCAACTGTGAAGAACGAAGTAGCGACGGGCCCACGCGTCGCGATAACCGCTTGTCGCGACGGGCAGCCTGCCGCGACACCAAGCTTGTCGTGACGCCCGTATCATGATGGCCACCCACGCCATGATAGGTTGCGTCTAACCAGGGCGACGCTTCTCTGATGTTCGCAGCGCTCGGCGGTCGCGACCTCACTGGAAGGCCGACCGTCGGGATGCTCATCCCGGGGTCCCCCACATGCTAAAACACACAAAACCAGGGGACGGAATCATGGGGAAAGCATTAAAACATGCATTCGAAACAAAGGAACTTCCAATCATCGGATTGGAAAGGGCACAAGAAGAACCCTACACATTGACGAAAATCGAAACACCCATGGGGCCTTCAGACGAGCCACGACCGCCACCTCCTCGCTCCTCGCCATCGCTCCAAGCTCGCACAAGCCGCCGCTGGCATCCGAGCTCCAACCACTGGAGAAGAAGGAGGAGACCTCTCCTCCTCGGATAGGAGAAGGAAAAAGGGAGGAAAGGAAAAGAGGGAAAGGGAGAACGACCAAGGCTTTTAGCCTCCGGCCCCCAGAATCCGACGGGGCGGGGCGTCGCGACACAAGTGTATCACGATGGCCGCCCAGACCGCGACCAGAACGCGCCCACCCAGGGCGCCGCGACAGCCTATCAGGTCTCTTGCACACCTGCCACCTGACATTGCGGCAGACGAATATCAGAAGACCAAAAGCAGAACCCTGTCGTGACCCTTGAGGGGCGCGATAGGAACGCGACACACCTAGTGGTCGCACCGGGATGACTGTCACGACGGGCACCTCCGTGCGACAGGCAGGCCAGTTATCCCACACAAACGGAAAGCCAGAAACCCGATATGTTCACAAAGCATGCCCTATCAGCATAGACTGTGATTCATCGTCGGCATTCATCTTCTCGACCACCAGATCTACAAAAGAATACTCGATCTGGCCTGATCTTGGAATTGTTGCAAAAACATTTCTTGCACAATTTGAAAATCTTCAACTTCTTCCGGGGGTAGAGAATAGAACCATTCGAGAGCCAAATCATCCAGTGACTTTCTGAAAAAGTACACCATAAGGTGGCGATCATACTTGTGTGGAGCAGATTCATAAACAAAGTCCTTGAGATGTACATAAGGGTCACCTACCCAGAGTATCGCCTGTAGATGGGGAGCTCTGACTGGGGCAGAACTCAGAGATGCTAAAAAGAAGGGAGAGGAATGTTGGCAACCTTCCCGGGGTCCAGTTGCGTTCGAAGATCATGAAGTTCCTTTTTATGGACCCATTCCGAAGGAAGTCGGAAGGAGACGATATGTGGTGAGCGGGATTGCTCCAAAGAATAAGACCTCTCACGGGAAGAGGTTGTGTTCGGCCTGATAATATGAAGAAATTGTAGAGATTGGGTCGAACCTCCCATGCCAGAAGGTAACTGGGCTCAGATAAAGAATGGCCCGTGGACGAAGGGGAGTGGGATTAGCCACAGTAGAGGGTACATGTGGGCGAAGCAACAGGGGCAGAGGAGGCCGCCTGTTAAGCAGAGCTATGAGAGGGTAGAGAGAGGGGGGTGCTTACCTTTGACAGCTGCCAGAAATTCCCAAACTTGGGAAAGGCTTAGATGGCAAAGGAGTTGGCTAAACTGAGCATGTGGGTCATCCACCCAGAAGGAGAAGGGGGGCGAGATCGATTATCGACAATGGTTCGGGGCTGGATCTACCTTGTGAGGGTGGCATCGGAAGGCTGGGCACGTCTAAAAGCCCAATGGGCAAAGAATCACTGGTAGGACTAGAAATGGTCATACCAAAAGAGGATTATGGTATAATACAAAGGTTTGGGAGACTGACTCGAAACCTAAACAATGACTCATACACTACCCTGATAATTAGGGGAGATGACATAACCACAAACAAAACCTAGACTCTAACACACAAAACGGACAGTGAGATAAGAGGAGTGTATCAAGCAAGCACCCAAGTTGACATGATACGTTAAGATTAGGGTTTACACTTGGCCTTTAATGGATTATTAATGTGGGTGCCACTTGGCCAAATGGGACCCTAGTAGGTGGGTACTCGAGTACTTTGGTGGTAACTAAAGGGAAGTACATAACTCACACGCAGAACGACCTAACTAGGGGTACAAAGGGTACAACCGCCCAGCAACCGCGACATGTGTACGGCCACGGGGACTTACAGAGGCCCTCAGTAGCAGGCTTGGTGAGCCCATGAGTGCTCGTAGATGAGAGGGTCCCACTACCAAGGAGGAGTCCTATCTACATGACAGTAGTGTATGCATGAGCCTATGTGCACCAGGGTGCATGCAATTCTATCCTAAACTAACAAACAACAACTGATAGGTCTCTGCTGAAGTCGCGACGACCGGGTCCGCCGCAACCTTATCGCGACCAAGGGATCGGTCACGATAACCTCAGACTGTAAAAACCTATAGCAAACGCAAACAATGGACAAAAACAAACTAACCTAAGGCGCAATACAACATGGAGGAAAGTAAACAGAAGATGGAGACTCCCTAGACGAACAGAAACTGATGCATGTACAGAAACAGTAGCAAACAAAGTGTTACCTCTGTGCGCATCCTTCCCGCGGGTGAGATAAGGTCGTGTCCACCGATATGTCGCGATAGCACCAGTAAATGAACAATGGAAAGAAAAGGAAAACCGAGCCCTAGCAGGGTTCTAGCATAGAGAATCTCGAGTATACATGGGATAGAAACATGGAGAGGCCATATAAAAACTTCCAAAAGAAGATCAAGAGAAAGGACAGAGAGGAGAAAATACCTAAAGTCCGCGTCCGCCTCTATGGCCGCGATAAGGTCATGACCGCACGATGCGTTGCGTTCCAAAAGAGAACAAAACAACTGGGAAAACACAGGAATGGTCCAACAGGATTCTATTAAGCACATAAAACACATCAATATGGCAGGCAAACAAGCAAGAACAATGAGGCTAGCATTGAATGTCCCACCGTGATCGTCAAAAGGGTAATAACGGGGTTTCGCGCCCTCGAAAACACACAACATGATCAATGTTCCTGCATGATATGAGGATGTGATCGCCACCTAACAAGTTGCCCTAATATGAATGAAAACTAAGGCTAACGTGCTAGGAAAAGGAGCTGAGAAGCGAGCACTTACTGATGTCGCGACGGGTCTCCCCGTCGCGATAGGATGGCTATCGCGACGCCCCGACAGGGCACGTTCTTCTTGTCGTGATGTAGGTGGCCGACTCATTCTCTACAAGGTGGGAGATGAATGGAGGGACCTTCTTCTTGCTCTCCAGCCAGCTAGAGAAGAAGATCTCCTCATCTATCCTCGCCCTAGTACCTGGCAAAACAACGAAACATAAAGAAGAAAACCTATTAGACCATATTAGGAAGTAGTAACTATTCAAAATGAAATGAAAAGGATGAAGCATAGAGGGAACGAACCGGGGGGGTTTTAAACCCCTGGGTTGTAGAAAAAAGTGGGAAAGGAAGGTGTGCTCCTATCTAAGAAAAATAACAACATGTATGAAAGGAAATGAGAGAGGAAAGAAGAAAGGGCCCCAAAAGGGCGACTCCTTGGCTGTGGGATGATGCTCCTTGTCACGCCCCGATATTTTAGCAGTGGAATAATACCGAGGGACATGAACGATACAAACAGACGTATCACAGTTGAATAAACATAGTCACAATTGAATATAATAACACATTCGAAACATAATATGGTCACCAAAAGTATACTTTATTCCATTCCATTCAACTACTTACAACCTTACATAAGAAGAACTCACTGAAAAGAGTTCATTATTCAATAACAATGTTTCTCTAATACATAACTACTCAATTGTCTATTTCTAAACTGTCAAACTATTCATATGACGGGTGCTCATCACTCTTGCCCTGCCCCATCTGACTCCTCTGGTTCCTCATCACTACCTAAAAAGGGCAGGATGATAGGGGTGAGCGAACTAGCTCAGTAGGATTTACATCTCAATATTATGCGGGCACTAATATACATGATTAACATTTTAAATGGCAGTAGCACATGATATTATGACAATGTTGCAATACTAACAGATTGAGTAGCAGAATAGAACGGATATCATATCAGATCAAAATGGAGTTGCATATACAATGAACAGATATTTCAAGAGTAGAATCGTATCAACAGAGATTGGCCATATTCAGACAGATATCATGCGTTCACATGATCAGATGTATCATAATCAAATCAGACTTATCAGATCAAACAAAGGCACATTCCCATAAATCTTGCTTATTTGTTTGTGCTATGCCAGCACCAGAAGTCCATACTCCCTCGGTTAATAAGTACGTGGGGTGCTCCTCCCCGGACCGGACCAGGCCCTTTTTTGCACAGGCATTGGATCAAATTTGGACCGGAGTCCCACGTTGTGCCGAACAAACAGATTCATATTATGGCCACAGAGTTTCAATAACAAGCTCGTAGTAAAAGGAAAACCGATCATTTATAGAGTCAAGGTATGACAAACAGCTAAGAGAACAAGGCAGGATAACGACGTATCTTATGTTCATAATTCATTAATGTCTGACATGAGGGATGTTTCTAAAGACAGATCATATGCAGAACATGTGCCCTCAATTCCCAAGAAGGGTGTGCCTATTCATGCAAATATGTAAGTGACAAGTACGGATCTTTCCTATCGGTATGCAATTGACAAAGATTATTTGAACACCGAAAAAACATAAAACTATTGAAACTCATATGCAAATTATGACATTAACTCACTAGAAAGTCCAAACCAACTTGTATTCATCCCCACATTCATATCATATTCTTATCTTATCAATTGACAATAAGCAAGATCACAATAACCAATGGACATAAGATCAATCACCATTACACATTAGAATCGTATTCATATCATTACTATTTTCAATGGGTTGATTTCTTTTAGGTCCATGCATACCATATAAAATCATGCACATGCTAGTAGACATCATGAAATGATCAGACCCAAATTATGTAATTTTTGTAAGGGTAGTGTCGACACTAGATTCAAGTGGTGTAACACAATGCTTCAAATCAAGGACAAAATCATGCAAAACTGTCAAGTAGTGTCGACACAAGATCAGGTAGTGTCGACACAGTGCTTCAAAAACAAGGCAAAAAGGTCAAGTAGTGTCGAAACAGATCAGGTAGTGTCGACACTAGAGACAACTCCAGAACACCTTTTGGCCAATCTGGGACAGTGTGTCGCACCTAGACAAGTGTACACTAGAGTAGTGTGACCTCCCAGAACACCATCTGGGCGGTTGGGACAATGTGTCGACACTAGCTAAGTAGTGTCGACACTAGTGCCCTTCCAGAACAAAACTTATAGGTCATGTGGAACCCGAAAACACATCTCATGCAGTGGTTTACTTACCCACTTACAACTCTCTAACGAATGATATTTAGACAAAAATATTCAACACAAAAAGATGACGAGTCAACTAATAGAGAACTTTGATGGGGGGTTGATCTAATTCAATTCGAATCCTGAGAAAATATATAAAGAACAAAAAGTCAAGTGTAGCCCAAATAGCAGTATCATGCAGAGACTATCTTACCATGCTCATAACTCTCTAACAAAAGACTTTTGGACACAATGTTAAACATAAAAGATGATCGTGACTACAAGTAGAAGAACTTTCATGAAGGAAGTTTGGGCTAATTCGGTCTAAAATCACATGCAAAATAAGAAGAACGGGAAAAGCCCTAACTGTGCGAGACTTCGGGAAAACTACGAATACACAATGTATACTCCAGTGCAAATGAACCTAGACTCAAAGAACTACATGCTTGTGTTGGTTTTCTTTAATCTTGGCCCGAGAACACCTACTTTTAAATGCTAAGAACTCCCTGTAGATTTCTGGGTTGATGTAGAGTGAGGTTGAGGAAGACCACGATTTTCCCCAGCCGTTCTCCACTTCCCCAGCGCTCCAAACTTGCTGCTCACGACCCAAACTTGTTGCTAAACCTTCCCCAAGAGTTTAAGGATGAGTTCTTATAGATTTAGGGTGTAGTTAAGAGTCCTAACGGGACTAGGAAAGGGGCTGCGAATTTTGCTCCCTGCTTTCCAAGAAATCTGGGATTCTCTCACCCAAAGGAGGTATCAAAGGTTTAGGAAACCTCCTCTTAGAGTTGGGTTCGGTTTTGGCTTACCTTACATGACTAATCACCCATATTTTAACTCTAAATTGCCCTCCTTAATTATTGCCAAATTACATACACGAATTTCTGGGTATTTTCTTGTCCCAATTTCTATCCTTGGCCAATGTGCCCCATTAGCCCAATCTTCTTAATGGGTTATTAATACATGATATTGGAAGTCTCTCCAATATTTTTATTTAATTTATGGTTGGGTTATTTTTCCGTGTTAACAATTTTTCGACTTTGTTTCCTAATTCGGGTAACTTAGTCACGTGTGACGTACACTCGGCCAATCGATTTTTAGTTGCACGAATTCCTTCGTGGAACACTTAGGGACAATATTTGGGGTTGATTTATAATTTTTACAAATTTTCCGATGTGTTTTCTCACGTACAATAGTGGTACGTAAGTTCTATCATTACAATAATACGGAAGTTTTTATTTACTAATTTCATACTTGAATTTGTTCATGTGACAT
Organism: Colocasia esculenta; assembly: GCA_014218235.1. NCBI lineage: Eukaryota > Viridiplantae > Streptophyta > Magnoliopsida > Alismatales > Araceae > Colocasia > Colocasia esculenta. The sequence continues at coordinate 24,055,602 of CM024761.1, read as the reverse complement.
AAGTTGTTCATTGATCTAATTTCTTTTATAGACTATCCCTTCATATTGTTTGGAGTCCACCATAATTTCTCATTTAGTTTATGATCTCATTTATACACCTAATAATGGGTTGTCCAACTTATTTCCTAATTACGATAGGAAGTCACACTAACTCTTAAATATATCCCAAATGACTTTTATTGACCCAAATTCTTGATGGATCATTAGAGGATATTATTTGAAGTCCATCTATGATTTTTATTTAATTTTCTGACTCATCTATGTATGTGTGATAATGATTTCCTGACTTATCCCTGATTACGATACTCAGTCGCAAATGTCTTAAACATGGACCATCCAATTTTCCTTTGCACGAATTTCTCTGTGGGTCATTAGGGAGTATTATTAGAGTTGAACTATGATTTTTATGAAATTTTTCTAATGGTTTTGTATGTATGATAATGACACGTGCATTTTTGCTATTTCACAAATATTGATTTTATTGTTTTCGATTTATTTCTAATTTTCCAATTACCGAATTTCCGGGTTGTTACATACTCCCCCACTTAAAAGAATTTGGTTCCCAAATTCACATGTGTTTATAGGCTGGACTTACAGAGAATCAAATTGTGAATTGCTAATAATATAATGATTGATTGGCGATGTAACTTCAGGGTCAAATAAGAGCGAGTTAGAAAGAATACCTCTCTTATACCTCCTTCCTTGGTTCGTTCTGCCATTTATTTCCCGAACTTGATTTCTCATTAGGGCAATCCTTAACCTTGTGGTCTTGGCTGCCAACAGAAACACTTGTCCTGAAATTTCTAGCACTCCTCGGACCGATGATTTATTTTGTTGCAATGCTGGCACCTTTCTACAGGAGCAGGAACTAGTTTCTTCTTGCACTTCTTGCACTTCTTTCTCTTGTGCAATCTGTTTCTGTTGTTGGGCCGTTTCTCTCCGACTATAGGTTTGGAGTTTCCTGTGGTTGTAATTTGGTTCTTTCTTATTAGTTTCGCCAACTCTTTTGTCATCCATAGACCTTTCCTTTCCATTTGTATCTCCCTTAGCCATTATTAGGGCATCCTCTAACAGTTGAGCAGCTTGTCGTAATGCTTTGGTTAATCTTTGGACCGCTCTTTGTCCGTCCATAGATGGTGTAGGTGTATCCTCCATTGATGTTTATTTAAGTTCCTTGAAAACAAACTATCACACGGTCAGTCTTCTTTACTCCTTGTTGATGCCTTGTAACTTACAATATTTAGTTATTAATAAAATTTTGGACTAAGCCCAAGTTTCTCCCCAATCTCACCAGGTAGGTACCAAGTTCTTGACACAAGCTGAGGGTTATAATGACACTTATCCTATCATTCCTGATTGCCTAGGACTTAGGGGAAAGCCTGGCTCGTTCGGCAGCCAATACATCCACTGACCAGGTACTCTTAATCGGCAAGAAATGAGCCGACTTAGTTAATCAACTATTCCCACCTTGCACCCCATGGTGATGTGCTTGGTCGGATGAATCCCTTCTCTAATAGTTCCATCATTTGCTCTTTTAATTCCTTCAGTTCTACGAGGGACATTCTATAGGGTGCCCTAGATACTGGTGCTGCTCCAGGGACCAACTCGATGGTAAAATCGACCTCTCGCTCAGGAGGAATTCCTGGCAAGTCTTCTAGAAAAATGTCAGCGTATTCGCTGACAACATGGATGTCGTCAACTTTGACTTCCTTCTTTGTGATGACAACAGCAGCAAGAAAGGCCATACAACCTTTCCTCATCATCCTTTTGACTCAAAGTGCAGAGATAAGTGACAATCTCCTGCGGTTCCTATCCCCTGTGAACACTAGTTCTGGGTAATGGCTAAAGGTTACCCGACTTCTCCTGCAGTTGATACTAGCCCCATGTTAGTTGCTGGCCATTCAGTGTTATTTCTACCGACTCCCACCATGCGCTGGCATCCTTTTCCAATTGGAAAGTCGCCAGTAGTACATTGTTCTGGTCTGTGCATTGCATGACCCTGAATATCCTTTCAATTTCCTTAACCCAGTGTTCAGCAACATGTGGGTCAGTACTCCCTCCAAACCTAGGCGGATCCATATTTCGAAAATCCCGATGGAGATCACCGGCTCCGCAGTTACCTCCACCCTGGGTGGCTTGCAGGATAGCCTGAGTCAAGTTCTATATTGTTTGTTGCATGTTCCTAGCCTGGGCACGTTCAACGGCCATGAAGGTAATAAGTACCTTCAAGATAATAATATAAGTCAGTGATCTAAATATACCACATGTGACTTCTATTCCCATGGCTCTACCCAAGCTCACATTAGGTACGACAGATTTTGACTCGTGTAATCTAGTTTCATCCTATGTTCCTAATCCCTTGGACCCTAAAGTTCAGGCTCTGATACCAACTGTCACGCCCCGATATTTTAGCAGCAGAATAAATACCGGGGGACGGGAACGATACAAACAGACGTATCACAGTTGAATAACACATAGTCACAATTGAATATAATAACACATTCGAGACTATAATATGGTCACCAAAAGTATACTTTATTCCATTCCATTCAACTAGTTACAACCTTACATAAGAAGAACTCACTGAAAAGAGTTCATTATTCAATAACAATGTTTCTCTAATACAGCAACTACTCAATTGTCTATTTCTAAACTGTCAACTATTCATATGATTGGTGCTCATCACTCTTGCCCTGCCCCAAACGACTCCTCTAGTTCCTCATCACTACCTGAAAATGGCAGGATGATAGGAGTGAGCGAACTAGCTCAGTAGGATTTACATCTCAATATTGTGCGGGCACTAATATACATGATTAACATTTTAAATAGGCAGATATGCACATGAATATGATGACAATGTATGCAATACTAACAGATTGAGTAGCAGAATAGAACGGATATCATATCAGATCAAAATGTCGAGTTGCATATACAATGAACAGATATTTCAAGAGTAGAATCGTATCAACAGAGATTGGCCATATTCAGACAGATATCATGCGTTCACATGATCAGACGTATCATATCAAATCATATCATATCAGATCAAATCAGACTTATCATATCAAACAAAGGCACATTCCCACAAATCTTGCTTATTTGTTTGTGCTATGCCAAGCACCAGAAGTCCATACTCCCTCGGTTAATAAGTACGTTGGTGCTCCTCCCCAGGACCGGCCAGACCCTTTTTTTTGCACAGGCATTGGATCAAATTTGGACCGGAGTCCCACGTTGTGCCGAACAAACAGATTCATATTATGGCCACAGAGTTTCAATAACAAGCTCGTAGTAAAAGGAACACGATCATTCATAGAGTCAAGGTATGACAAACAGCTCAAGAGAACAAGGCAGGATAACGACGTATCTTATGTTTCATAATTCATTAATGTCTTGACATGAGGATGTTTCTAAAGACAGATCATATGCAGAACATGTGCTCTCAATTTCCCAAGAAGGGTGTGCCTATTCGTGCAAATATGTAAGTGACGAGTTACGGATCTTTCCTATCATGTATGCAATTGACAAATGATTATTTGAACACCGGAAACCATAAAACTATTGAAACTCATATGCAAATTATGACATTAACTCCACTAGCAAGTCCAAACCAACATGTATTCATCCCCACATTCATATCATATTCTTATCTTATCAATTGACAATAAGCAAGATCACAGATAATCCAATGGACATAAGATCAATCACCATTACACATTAGAATCGTATTCATATCATTACTATTTTCAATGGGTTGATTTATTTTAGGTCCATGCATACCATATAACATCATGCACATGCTAGTAGACATCATGAAATGATCAGACCCAAATTATGTAATTTTTTGTAAGGGTAGTGTCGACACTAGATCAAGTGGTGTCGACACAATGCTTCAAACTCAAGACAAAATCATGCAAAACTGGTCAAGTAGTGTCGACACAAGATCAGGTAGTGTCGACATAGTGCTTCAAAAACAAGGCAAAAAGGTCAAGTAGTGTCGACACAAGATCAGGTAGTGTCGACACTAGAGACAGCTCCCAGAACACCTTCTGGCCAATCTGGGACAGTGTGTCGACACTAGACCAAGTAGTGTCGACACTAGAGGCCTTCCCAGAACACCATCTGAGCTGGTTTGGGACAGTGTGTCGACACTAGCTCAAGTAGTGTCGACACTAGTGCCCTTCCAGAACAAAACTTATAGGTCATGTGGAACCTAAAAACACATCTCATGCAGTGGTTTACTTACCCTACTTACAACTCTCTAACGAATGACATTTAGACAAAACATTCAACATGAAAGATGATGAGGTCAACTAGTAGAAGAACTTTGATGTTGGGGGTTTGATCTAATTCAGTCTTGAATCCCGAAAAAACATATGAAGAACAAAAAGTCAAGTGTAGCCCGAAATCGTAGTATCATGCAGAGACTCTCTTACCATGCTCATAACTCTCTAATAAATGACTTTTGGACAAAACGTCCAACATAAAAGATGATCGTGACTACAAGTAGAATAACTTTCATGAAGGAAGTTTGGGCTAATTCGGTATAAAATCATATACAAAAATAAGAACGGTAAAAGCCCTAACTATGCGAGACTTCGGGAAATCTACGAATACACAATGTATACTCCATGAAAACTAGTCAAACCAAGTGCAAATGAACCTAGACTCAAAGAACTACATGCTGGTGTTGGTTTTCTTTAATCTTGGCCCGAGAACACCACTTTTAAACACTAAGAACTCCCTATAGATTTCTGGGTTGATGCACAGCGAGGTTGAGGAAGACCACGATTTTCCCCAGCCGTTCTCCACTTCCCCAGCGCTCCAAACTTGCTGCTCACGACCCATACTTGTTGCTAAATCTTCCCCTAAGAGTTTAAGGATGAGTTCTTATAGATTTAGGGTGTAGTTAAGAGTCCTAACGGGACTAGGAAAGGGGGCTGCGAATTTTGCTCCCTGCTTTCCAAGAAATCTGGGATTCTCTCACCCAAAGGAGGTAGCAAAGGTTTAGGAAACCTCCTCTTAGAGTTGGGTTCGGTTTTGGCTTACCTTACATGACTAATCACCCATATTTTAACTCTAAATTGCCCTCCTTAATTATTGCCTAATTACATACACTAATTTCTAGGTATTTTCTTGTCCCAATTTCTATCCTTGGGCCAAATGTGCCCCATTAGCCCAATCTTCTTAATGGGTTATTAATACATGATATTGGAAGTCTTTCCAATATGTTTATTTAATTTATGGTTGGGTTATTTTTCCGTGTTAACAATTTTCCGACTTTGTTTCCTAATTCGGGTAACTTAGTCACGTGTGACGTACACTCGGCCAATCGGATTTTTCGTTGCACGAATTCCTTCGTGGAACACTTAGGGACAATATTTGGGGTTGATTTATAATTTTTACAAAATTTTCTGATGTGTTTTCTCACGTACAATAGTGGTACGTAAGTTCTATCATTACGATAATACGGAAGTTATTTATTTACTAATTTCATACTTGAATTTGTTCATGTGGCATAAGTTGTTCATTGATCCAATTTCTTTTATGGACTATCCCTTCATATTTTTTGGAGTCCACCATAAATTTCTCATTTAGTTTATGATCTCATTTATACACCTAATAATGGGTTGTCCAACTTATTTCCTAATTACGATAGGAAGTCACACTAACTCTTAAATATATCCCAAATGACTTTTATTGACCCAAATTCTTGATGGATCATTAGAGGATATTATTTGAAGTCCATCTATGATTTTTATTTAATTTTCTGACTCATCTATGTATGTGTGATAATAATTTCCTGACTTATCCCCTAATTACGATACTCAGTCGCAAAACGTCTTAAACATGGACATCCAATTTTCCTTTGCACGAATTTCTCTGTGGGTCATTAGGGAGTATTATTAGAGTTGAACTATGATTTTTATGAAAATTTTCTAATGGTTTTTGTATGTTTGAAAATGACACGTACATTTTTGCTATTTCACAAATATTGATTTTATCGTTTTCGATTTATTTCTAATTTTCTAATTACCGAATTTTCAGGGTGTTACACTCCTGGTCGTACATTAGCCTCTGAAGGACGTGGAAGTCGCCTCCTCAGTACCAAGCTCCATACTTGAAGAAAGAGGAATGATTTGATCATGGAGATAATGAAAAAATGGGTGGAAATGGGAAGGCTATGAGGTAAGGGGGAGTTCTGGAGAAAGTTTGGCAGCACTTCGTGGCAAATTGGGGTCCTCTCCCTTTAAAGGAGTTGATGAACAGTCTATTCCCATGTAATTTAATTTAATCACATTTCTATTTTGGTGATTAACAAAACCATGTTATGTTGATAATTATCAAACCCTTGATTAAGGTCACTAACCTATTTTCTATAAGTCTTGAGCACAGGAAATATAACAAGGAAAATCAAGCCAAATTGGTAAGTATTATTCTTACTGAAGCAGCATTAAGATCAAGTATGATATTTCTCTATAAATTATGACGACTACAGTAGAACCGTAACGATTTCCTCATAACGGTTTCATAAGTGCCTTAACGATTTCTTCATAGAATGAAACATCGTTTGAATTCAAAAGAAATCGTTCTCACAATGATTTGCTATCGTAACGATTCGTTTAGTTATCGCAACGATTTGCTATCGTAACGATTCCTTTAGTTATCGTAACGATTTGCTTTTCGCAACGATTTCTTCAGACGTCGCAACGATTTGCTATCGTAACGATTCCTTTAGTTATCGTAACGATTTGCTTATCGCAACGAGTTCTTCAGACGTCGTAACGATTTGCTATCGTAACGATTCCTTTAGTTGTCGCAGCAATTTGTTATCGTAACGATTCCTTTAGTTATCACAACGATTTGCTATCGTAACGATTCCTTTAGTTATCGCAATGATTTGCTATCGTAACGATTCCTTTAGTTACCATAACGATTTGCTTATCGCAATGATTTCTTCAGATGTCATAACGATTTGCTTATCGCAACGATTGCTTCAGATATTATAACGATTTGCTTTGCGCATCGACTTCTTAAGTAATCGTAACGATTTCTTTGGTTCTCATAACCAATTGCTTTGTGCATCGACTTCTTAAGTAATCGTAACGATTTCCTTATCGCAACGATTGCTTCAGATATTATAACGATTTGCTTTGCGCATCGACTTCTTAAGTAATTGTAACGATTTCTTTGGTTCTCATAACGACTTGCTTTGCACATCGACTTCTTAAGTAATTGTAACGATTTCTTTAGTTCTCATAACGATTTGCTTTGCGCATCGACTGCTTAAGTAATCACAACGATTCTTTCATATCTCACAACGATTTTCTGTTTGGTTGCATAACGATTTCATAAGTCATAAATGCATCGATTTCATATCAATCAACTTGACATATGACTTATCCTTTCAACGGGTTGAATAGTCAAAGTCTTCGCACATATTCTTCTGTTAGCTATGCATTTAATGAAGACTGAACGTATCTCTGCATGCATGCAGACGATATCGTCCATTATCGTGACTATTCTTTATGCATCTTTTAGAACAACATAATAGCATTACTATTTTGACAAATATTCACACTAATGTTGACTGACAACAAGAGACAGTTCAACTGTCTATCATTCTAGCTTGCTTTGTATGCAGGTCCTGGTTAGCTATTCATCTCACAACAATTGGACCTTATAGAAGCCAAAGGACACTTTAGAAGATCCTATCTCTTTGCGTGCACAAATGGATAAAGGACTGTTGACTGGAAACTTCCAAGTGCCACTCAGTCTAACGTCCACCAAAAGCTAGAGGCAACGGATACTTCAACGTTTAGATTTCAAATTGAAGATATATATATTGAAGAAAGGAACTCTATAACGACATATACACATAGACAGAGAACGACAGTCATAGAAAACTCTGTGATCATCAAGTCTTCTGCGAGTTCTCAAGAAAGAGCCAAGCCTCATTCCATTAGATTAGCTCTTTGCTCTCTGCATTGTTTGTAGATTTTCGAGAGAGCTTGTTTGGTTCTGAGAGTGAGCTTTTGTTTATAGATCTCATTGCTCTCAGTCTCTTGCTTCAGATCTTGGCTTATCAAAGCTTGATCTAGGGGCTTAATCTCCTGCTTACTTGTTTCTGTGTGTGTTCCCTTCTGTTGTGAAGGAAGACCTGGTGGGGTATCCAGGGTGTTGTTCCTCTTCGGGCTGTGAAGAGAAGACCAGCTGAGTTGGGTGTTGTAGTGTCCATAGGGGGACTGTACCCTAGTTAGTGAAATCCTGAGTTGTTGCTCAGGGACTGGGCGTAGGACTTCTGTGGAGAGGAGATCCGAACTAGGATACATCTTGTGTTGTCTGATTATCTTCGTGTGATTGTTGTTTCTCTTTACTAACACTAACAATCTTCAAAGTGTATTTCTCTGAACATTTTTAGTGAATAGGTATTAGTTGATAAATTTTAAAGACCCATTCACCCCCCCCTCTGGGCTACCTAACTGGGCAACAAGTGGTATCAGAGCGAGTCTCTTCGACAAAGAAGAAGATCCAACGATCTGAAGAGTAAAGATCCATGGCAGCCCAAGGAAACATTGAAGGTCATTCTGTCAATCGACCCCCTCTCTTTGATGGTGAAGACTACACTTACTGGACGACCAGAATGGAGTATTTTCTACAAGGATTCGACTATCAGATCTGGTCAATGATAGAAGAAGGAGATCTCGTTATCTTGAACTCAAGGCAGAATTAGACAGACGATGATAGGAAGAAGATCTCCCTCAACTATAAAGCTAAGAGCATTCTGTGTTGTGCTCTTAGTAAGAAGGAATTCAACAGAGTTTCAGCCTGCAAATCCGCAATGGAGATGTGGGAAAAGTTCAGAATCACGTATGAAGGGACAGACAAAGTGAAAGAGACAAGGATTGACATTCTTGTAACATAGTATGAAAGATTTTAGATGCAACCAGGTGAATCCATAACTCAAATGTTCAGTAGATTTACAGACATTACAAATGGCTTAACTGGACTTGGGAAGATGTGAAATTGGAGATATGGTTAGGAAGATTCTTAGATCCCTACCACCCTCACGGACCCCTAAGGTAACAGCCATTGAGGAAGCCAACGACTTGAAAAAGATGTCGTTGGAGAAGCTCATTGGGTCCCTTATGGCCCATGAGATCAACATGGAAAGGTTGGGAGAGTCCTCGAGCAGAAAGAAGCACTCAAATGCCCTTAAAGCTGAAGAAGACTCATCAGATGAACTCTCAGATAACAATGAAAGCAGCAAGGATAGTGAAGATGAAGAAGCAATGTTGTCCAGGAAATTACAACGCATCCTAGCAAAGAAGAAGATGTTCCAATCTGGTAGAAGACACTTCAAGAAACACAAGGAGTTCAAGAAATCAGAAGGAAAAGATCAGAAGAAGACCGATCCGATATGTTATGAGTGTAAGAAGCCCGGACATATCAAGGCAGAATGTCCAAAGCTCAAGAAAGGTGAATACAAGAAGAAGGACAACTTCAGAAAATTTAGAAAGTACAAAAAGAAAGCAATGGCGGCGGCGTGGGAGAACAGCAGTGACTCTGACAGTGAGTCAACCCAGAGCAGTGAGGGAGAAGAAGAAGCCAACTTGGCTTTCATGGCCAATACGGATGAAAAGGTAACCTCTGACTCCTCTTTTTATTCTTGCAATGATTCTGATTCAGACAATTTTGAAGAAGCATTTAATGAATTGTATGATAAATATAGAAATGTATCTAAGTTACTAAAAGCTAGTAAGAAGAGTATTGCCTGTCTAGAAAACATAAACTCAGATTTAAAATCAGAAAATGAACAATTGGAAAAACAAGTATCTAAACTGAAAAGAAGAAATGATCTATTGTGTGAGGATCTAAAAGACAAGAATAAATAAATAATCAGATTAGAAAAACAGGAGAAATCAGATGAACTAAGAATAGAAATCAAAGCCTTAAGTGAAGAAAATGACAAACTGTCAAAGACGCTGGAGAAATTTACTAATGGTAAAAATTCCTTAGTATTAAAAGGTGCTAGACGATCAGGGAAGAATAAACAAGGAATAGGATACACCCCTCCAGACAATGAAGAAACCATTATTTATCCAAAAATATATCCAACCCCTAAATTTGTAACTAAACAAGAGACATCATATAAATCTAACTTTAAATACGCCTCATATGAAAAAGTAACTAGAGTAACATGCTGCACCCACTGCAATAAATTAGGACACACAAAATAACATGTCCAACTAAGAACAAGAAATGGGTAATAAAAGGAAAAATTGATGACACTAACCAACAAGGACACAAAAAGAATTTGGGTACCTAAAACTTAATGTTTTCATTTCAGGGTAACCTTCGAGCATCCAAATGGTATTTGGATAGTGGGTGCTCAAGGCACATGTCAGGAAATAAAAGATTATTCTCTCATCTAGAAGCTGAAGAAGGAATAGTCACCTATGGAGACAATGGGAAAGGGACTGTTATTGGGAGTGGATCTGTTGGCAGCAACAATAAAACTATTATTGAAGATGTTCTATGTGTCAAAGGTCTGAAGCATAACCTTATAAGTATCAGCCAACTATGTGACAAGGGACACCAAATCAAATTTCAAGAATCCAAGTGCAGCATTATGAAGGATGGAGCAGTTATCTTTGAAGCTAACAGAGAAAAGAATCTATATGTACTGTACCTTGAAGAACTCAAAGATCAAGACGTTTGTTTAGCAGCCAGCAAAGAGCAGTCAACTGAGCTATGGCATAGAAGATTGGGCCACTGCAATTTGGATGGCATGAACAAGCTCAGAAAGAGAAGTCTTGTGGAAGGTCTGCCAAAGGTCAGCACTAAAATGGATAGTGTCTACAGACCGTGTGCAAAAGGGAAGCACACTAAGAGTTCCTTCAAGTCAAAGACTGTGGTAACCACCTCTAAACCCTTAGAACTCCTTCACATGGATTTGTTTGGGCCAATGAGGACCACAAGTCTTGAAGGAAAGAGTTTCGGTTTCGTAATAGTGGATGATTACTCCAGATTCACATGGTTGTCATTCTTGGAACACAAAAATAACACATTTGACAGTTTTGTAAGCTTTAGCAGAAAGGTGCAAAGAGACAAGAAGTACTGCATTGTTGGAATCCGGTCAGATCATGGAGGAGAATTCCAGAATGACAAATTTGCAAAATTCTGTGATGACCAAGGGATTGAGCACAACTTCTCAGCACCGAGGACACCTTAGCAGAACGGAGTTGCTGAAAGAAAGAACAGAACTTTATTGGACATGGCAAGAATAATGTTGTCAGAATATGATTTGCCAAGATATTTTTGGGCCGAAGCAGTGAATACCGCAAGCTATATCATCAACAGGGTGATGATCAGGCCAATCCTAAAGAAGACTGCCTATGAGTTGTACAAGGGAAAGAAGCCAAAGATCAATCACTTTAGAACTTTTGGATGTCCATGCTTCATTCACAACAACGGCAAAAGAGACATTGGTAAGTTGGATGCCAAATCAGATGAAGGCATCTTCATGGGGTATGCTTCTAAACCTAAAGGTTATAGAGTATTTAATAAGCGTACACTATTGATAGAGCAATCTATGCACATTATCTTTGATGAAACTAACCCTTCCTTGAGAAAGGAAGAAGATAGTGACGTTGATGATGGAGTTGATTTGTCCAAGAAGTTAAAGAACACATCAATTGAGGACAAGGAAGATCCACCTCTGGAAGACCTACAACAAACAGACATTGAACATGAAAATCTTCCAAAGGAATGGAGATACAAGAAAGATCACCCACCTGAAAACATCATTGGTGATCCAACTATAGGGGTAAGAACAAGAGGTAATGTAATTCCTTGTGATTACCTAGCTTTTGTTTCTCAAATAGAGCCTAGGACAGTCAATGAAGCTCTTACTGATGAATCTTGGATTTTAGCCATGCAAGATGAACTGAATCAGTTCAAGAGAAACCATGTTTGGTCACTTGTTCCTAGACCATCAGATCATCCAGTTATTGGCACCAAATGGGTGTTCAAAAATAAATTGGATGAAGCTGGTGTGATCTTAAGAAATAAGGCTAGGTTGGTAGCTCAAGGCTATTCCCAAGAGGAAGACATAGATTTCGATGAAACCTATGCACTTGTAGCCATACTTGAGGCTATTAGAATCTTACTTGCATATGCATCTGCTCTAGATTTAAAAATATTTCAAATGGATGTCAAATCCACATTTTTAAATGGCTTTATTAAAGAGGAAGTTTATGTGGAACAACCTCCGGTTTTGATGACACAGAATTTCCTAATCATGTCTTTAGATTACATAAAGTTTTATATGGTTTGAAACAAGCACCTAGGGCCTGGTATGAAAGGCTTAGCTCATTTTTACTGAACCATGGTTTCACTAGAGGTCAAGTAGATAGTACATTGTTCATCGAATCCAAAGTTAAACACATATTACTTGTGCAAATTTATGTAGATGATATAATTTTTTGATCTACTGATGAATCTCTTTGCAAGTATTTTGAAAAGTTAACGCAAGGAGAATTCGAAATGAGCATGATGGGAGAGCTCAACTATTTCCTTGGACTACAAATTAAGCAAGGAAAAGATGACACCCACATCTGTCAAGCCAAATACACCAAGGAGCTCTTAAAGAAGTTTGGATTCGAAAATGCCAAGCCACTGTCAACACCTATGAGTACATCAATAAGGATGGACAGTGACAATGATGGTAAGAAAGTAGATCAAAAGATCTACAGAGGTATGATAGGTTCTTTACTTTACTTAATAGCTAGCAGACTTGACATTTTATTTAGTGTATGTATGTGTACTAGATACCAAGCAAATCCTAAAGAATCTTATCTAATTTCAGTTAAAAGAATCTTTAGATACTTATCCAGAACTCATGATCTAGGTATATGGTATCCAAAATCATGTGAAGTCAATTTAGTAGGATATTCTGATGCTGACTATGCTGGATGCAAAATAGATAGAAAAAGCACCAGTGGTTGTTGTCAATTACTTGCAGGATGTCTGATATCCTGGTCCTCCAAGAAGCAGAATTCAGTAGCACTATCGACAGCTGAAGCTGAGTATGTTGCTGCTGGAAGTTGCTGTACACAACTCCTATGGATAAAGCAACAACTTGAGGACTATGGGCTACACATCAAGTCAATCCCACTGCTATGTGACAACACAAGTGATATAAACTTAACCAAGAATCCAGTACAGCACTCAAGGACCAAACACATTGAGGTTAGATATCATTTTATTCGTGATCATGTAGCTAATGGTAATATAGAAATTCTTTCATTGATACAAATAATCAGTTAGCAGACATCTTCACAAAAGCCTTACCCGAAGAGAGGTTTACTTCTCTCAGAAGGGAATTGGGCATGTGCAAATTGTGAAAGATTTATTTGCTAAACCTGAGATATTAATTTTTAGAGCTTAAATTAATTATTCTCCTTGAAAGTGAGCAAAATATCTCAATTATCTCTCATTTATTCTATATGGTGTTAATACTCCTGTCGGTTCGTTATTTGTAACTCTTTATTTCTTTCAAATTGGAGCTTTGTCGTTTTCTGCCATAAAGGTACATCCCATTTCGAAAAAGCTTTTATTCTTTATTTCATAAATCTTGGAATCTGTGTGGGAACGATTCCTCTTCCCTCTTTATCTCTTTCGTCCTCTTGCCTAAGGCGATACCCTATCGACCCCGGCATCGACTTTCCTCAGATTTGAAGCCTTCAACCTCTCCTGCCAGAAATTTCTTGAGGGGTTCTTCCTCAATCACCCTTCTAGTCCTTCAGAACCTTTCCCTGCTAGATTCCATGGCCTCTACAACCATTTTCGGCACCGTTGGGGGCTACGGAGCTGCGTTCCTCACTGCAGATCAGCAAGCTAGGTTCGCGTCAGTCAAGGCTAAGCTTTGTGGTCACAAGGCAGTAGATTTGGCAGACCTGGAGAAGAATGGCATGGGCAGTTTAGTTGAAGCTCTGCAGAAGTTAAAATGGACGAAGATTGCAACTGTGTCTGAAGTAAGTTATATGTATCTTGTGAAAGCCTTTTATGTTTGTTTGAAGACTGAGGCAGATGGGACCTTGACATCCATGGTCAAGGGTACCCAGATCAAGATCACCAGGGATTTTTTATTCCCCTTTTTATTCAATTAATTCTATTTTTCTCATTTATTAAATAGAAATTTTATTTTTTATTCGGGTTTTAAAAATCAAGGGTGCTACATCCTCCCCCTCTTAAATAGAATTTGGTCCCCAAATTCATAGAATCTTAAGAGGATGAATGACTTACCGAATAATTCCGGATAGTTTCGTCTCATGGTCGCTTCGGGCTCCCACGTGGCCTCTTCAACTTCGTGGTTTCTCCAGAGTATCTTGACCACAGATATGGTCGATTCAGAAGTTGTTGAATCTTCTTGTCCAAAATCCTTACCGGCTTTTCTTCATAAGTCATATCTCTGTTTAGATTGATGTCATCATAAGTGATTACGTGTGACGAATCATACACGTATTTCCTCGGCATGGATACATGGAAAACATTGTGTACTATCGAGAACTGGGGATGTAGTGCTAGACGGTATGCTACCTCACCAACTCTATCCAATACCTCAAATGGACCTATGAATCTCGGTCTCAGCTTTCCTCTCATCCCAAACCTTTGAAATCCTCTGGTCGGGGATACCTTCAGCATTACATGATCTCCAGTTTGAAATTCTAAGTCCCTTCTTCTTTTGTCTGCATAGCTCTTCTGCCTGGATTGAGCTATCTTAATTCTGTCTCTGATAATCTGTATGTCCCTGCTAGTGTTCTGCACCATGTCTGGTCCTAGCCATTGCTGCTCACCTACTTCATTTCAGCATACTGGTGATCTGCAACTTCTGCCGTATAATGCTTCAAATGGTGCCATCTTGATGCTAGCCTGATAACTGTTATTGTAGGCAAATTCTATTAGTGACAATTGTTCATTCCAATACCCCTCAAAGTCTATAGCACAAGCTCGTAGCATGTCTTCCACTATCTGATTTGTTCTTTCAATCTGTCCATCCGTCTGTGGGTGGAAAGCTGTGCTAAAGTTGAGTTTAGTACTCAACGCTGTCTGAAGTCCCTTCCAGAATCTAGATGTGAATCTGGGGTCACGATCCGAGACAATGGATACTGGAACTCCATGTAGTCTGACTATCTCTTTTACATACAATGCTGCCAACACATCCACACTCCAAGTGCTCTTAATGGCAAGGAAGTGTGCGGACTTGGTTAAACGATCCACAATAACCCAGATAGCATCAAGTCCACCACGAGTTCGGGGTAAACCCATGATGAAATCCATTCCGATGCTTTCCCACTTCCATTCAGGTATGTCCAGGGATCTAAGTACACCCGCAAGACGACGGTGTTCTGCTTTTACTTGCTGACAAGTGAGGCAGTGCGCGGCATGCTCAGCTACCTCACGCTTCATGTTTGGCCACCAAAATGACCTCTTCATGTCTTGGTACATCTTGGTTGCACCTGGATGTATTGTGTACTTGGTCTTGTGGGCTTCATCCATTAGCTTTCTCTTCAGCTCCTCATTGTCAGGCACGCATGTCCTCGCTTGGAATAATATTCTTCCATCTTTAGCGATGGAGAAGTCTGGCTTATCAGCTATGGTCTCTCTGACTCTGACTAGGAATGGATCATTAGCCTGCTGCTCTCTGATCTCGACAAAAATTTCGGGTTGAGCTCTAAGATTATTCACTAACATTTTATAACTTCTTTTTTCAATATTCAGATCTAGACTAGCGATCTGCTCTAACAATTGCATCTCGCCCATGACTAGACAGGATAATGAAGCTACTGGCTTTCTACTGAGTGCATCAGCTACTGCGTTACCTTTGCCTGGGTGATATTGGATGTTGAAATCAGAATCCTTCAAGTATTCCAGCCATCTCCGTTGTCGCATGTTGAGCTCCTTCTGAGAAAATAAGTATTTCAAACTCTTGTGGTCGGAGTGGACAATAAATTGTTCCCCATACAGGTAATGCCTCCAGATTTTGAGTGCAAATACCACAACAGCTAGCTCTAAGTCATGGACAGGATAATTGACTTCATGTGGCTTCAACTGCCTTGAAGAATAAGCTATTACTTTCTCATTCTGCATTAGTACACAGCCTAGACCGATTCCAGATGCATCAGTGTAGACTGACAATCCTGCTCCTTCGACTGGTAATGCGAGGACAGGTGTAGACGTCAACAACTGCTTTAGTGTCTGGAAGCTCTTCTCGCACTCCTTGCTCCAGACATAGTGATTCTCTTTTCGCGTAAGACGCGTAAGAGGTACAGCTATCTTGGAGAAGTCTTTTATGAACCGTTTGTAATATCCAGCCAGTCCAAGAAAGCTTCTGATCTCGGTGACATTGGTCGGCCTTTCCCAGTTCAGCACAACTTCTACCTTGGAAGGGTCGACAGCAATACCGTCCTTGGAAATAACATGACCTAGGAACGACACCTCCTCGAGCCAGAATTCACACTTGCTCAATTTGGCGTAGAGTTGGTTATCCTGCAAGATTTGCAGAGCGATCCTCAGATGCTCCTCATGCTCTTCTTTGGTCTTGGAGTATATGAGAATATCATCAATGAATACCACGACGAACTTGTCGAGGTAGGGCCGGTAGATGCTGTTCATTAATTGCATAAAAGCTGCAGGAGCATTGGTTAGTCCAAAAGGCATGACTACAAATTCATAATGACCGTACCTGCTCCTGAAAGCTGTCTTGTAAATATATGCATCTTGAATCCTCATTTGATGATATCCCGATCTAAGTTCAATCTTAGAAAAATATTTAGCTTCTGATATCTGATCAAATAATTCATCGACACGTGGCAGGGGGTACTTGTTCTTGATAGTGAGACTGTTCAACTGCCTGTAATCGATGCATAACCTCATAGATCCATCCTTCTTCTTGACGAATAACACTGGTGCTCCCCAAGAAGAAGTACTCGGCCTAATAAAACCCTTTTCTAGAAGTTCCATCAATTGCTCTTTCAACTCTTTTAATTCAGCGGGGGACATCCTGTAGGGTTACCGTGAAACCGATGCAGCTCCAGGTACACGGTCAATTGAGAAATTCACATCTCTCTCAGGTGGAATGTCTGGTAGCTCATCAGGAAACACATCAGGGTATTCTTGCACTATGTGAATGTCTGATATCTTGGTCGCTTTCTTCTCAACTACAATTGCGGCAAGAAATGCCACACAGCCCTTTCTTATCATGTTTTGTGCCTTTATGGCAGAGACGAGAGGCAAGTGCCTCTTGTGTCTACGTCCTGTGAAGATCAGCTTAGGGAATTCACTAAAAGTAATCTTCCCTCTTCGACAATCAACACAAGCCCCATACGTGGATAGCCAATCGGCTCCCAGAATGACATCGTAGCCCTCCATGGGCATACAGATTAGGTCAGCTCTAAGGTTAAGTTCACCAACCTTAACATCAGCTAAAGGAAAGTATTTGTTGAGTTGAGCCTTTTCTCCCAATGGTGTAGTAACAGGCAATTCAAATTGCATAGATGCAGGTTTTTCATTTAATATATCAGCAAATGCTTGTGATATGAACGAATGTGTTGTGCCAGTATCAAACAAAACAAATGCTGATTGAGAAAAGACTGGTAGTGTACCTTCCACTACGCCACCTTCCTCGGTGGTGTCCACTTCTTGCAGAGCCTGCAGTCGGCCTGGCTTCTTCTGTCCCGTAGGACGCTTTTCATTTTCTTTCAGTAATGGACACTCGGAAATCCGGTGATCTTGGCTCCCGCATCGAAGGCATGCACCTGCCTTCCTCCAGCACTCTTCTGTCGTGTGACCAAGCTTGTCACAATGCTTGCATCTTAGTTTGTTGTTCAGAGCAGTAGTGGTGGGGATTTTGGGCTTCCGCTCCTGGCTTGGCCCGTCAGTGATACTTAACGGCCTTCCGTTAGTAGGCTTGCTCGATGCTCCAGAAGTTTGCTCTTTCCTTAACATTCTACCCTTGATGCGCTCAGTGAGTTCAGTCGCATCCTCCAGGCATTGTGCTCTCCTGACCATCTCTGGATAGGTCTGAATATCAAATGGCGCAAGTTGCGTGATGTAAGCGGGCCTGAGCCCATTAAGGATTCTCTTTGCCTTCATTCGTTCTGTACTGACCAGATGATTGGCGTATCGAGCCAATCGGGAGAATTGTGCTTCGTATTCAGCAACTGTGAGGTTCCTCTGCTTAAGTGCAGCAAACTCAGAGGCCTTCCTCTCTTGGACTCTTTCAGAGAAGTACTTGGAGTTAAAGTTCTCCTTGAACTCCTCCCATGTGAACTGTGCATTTGCTCGAGTAGCCTCAACAGACTCCCACCACGCACGGGCGTCCCTTTCTAGCTGGAATGTTGCTAACAATAGCTTATCACCATCCGCGCATTGCATAACGCGGAAGATACGCTCAATCTCCTTGAGCCAGTTCTCGGCCTCATCAGGGTCTGTGGTACCACTGAATCGAGGCGGATTCAGGTTGCGGAAATTTCTATGTAAATCACCAGCTGCTCGGTTGTTGTTATTATTGTTGTTGGCTCCAGCAGCCTGAAGTAAAGCTTGGGTAAGCTGTTGGATAGTCTTCTGCATGTCACGGATTTGAGCACGCTCCGCTACCATTGATTAAGTTCCTTCAAAAGAGAATTTAAATGTAAGTCGTGGAGTTTGCACTAGGTTTGTGCATGTGTGAGTTTATTTTATCTCATTACCCACGGTTCTACCCATCTCACATAGGTATGGAATTAGACTCTAAGTCAAGTCAAGTCAAACCTAGGCTCTGATACCACAAAATTGTAATGCCCCGAAGAAGAATATCGGAGCGGGATTACAGTTATTAAATAGTACAGAGCGAGAAATAAATAACAAACCATTACACAAATGGAAATAATACCAAACAACCTCATATCTCATTAATAATCCAACAATCTCCATTACATTCACTAATAACTCATCATCTTCATAAACTGACTAATACATCGACGTATCAGAGCCAAAACTAGGGCCCAGAGTACTTTATTCAAAATCAAACTATTACATTATGACTAACTGACTCACTAACTCATAACTATACTAACTACTACTAGATAGCACTGGTGGCTGAATGGTCACTCTTGAGCCTCTTCATCGGTCCCATCCTCGTGAGTGTGGTCATGATCTGACTCACCTGAAACACATTAAATAAATATGCATGATGAGCGAATAACGCCCAGTAAGACTTAATATCTCATGAACACAAGCATGCTTTAAATAGTTAATGTTTTAAAGGCAGGTTAACTAGAAAGTAAAGTCATGTAGAGCATGTCACGATAACGAGAGAACAATTGCATCTGGCACAGGGAAAATAGTACAACGAGAACGATAATAGAATGGCCATGTAACGATATAACATGTAAATTGCACAACGGTGCACTAGTAACGATCACGCTTGCACTTGTAGAGATAGCACTTTGATTGTCATAGATTAATCTAGATAGTAAACTGGTGTTGGATGCATGCCGTAACACATCCTATGATCATTTTAACTCCCATGGGCACTGGCACTTTTCAGGATGCTCCCCCCAGGACCTGATCGGGCCCTATTGCGCTGGCATTAGTCATTTCTTTTATCTTAGACAATCACACGAATGGCCAATAGAGTACCAAGAAGAGATAAGAGAGTACTAGATGAGATAGATGAGAGTGTAGAGAGAACGTGAACAGATGAGAGGATATGGACAATAGATGAGATAGGGACAATTTCATAAAACAACGTGAAATTCCGATAGTAACGGTTGCACAACACCAGGTCGGGTGCCGGCAGTCTGGTAGAAGTCACAACTACCCACTTAGTCGTGTCGTGAACACGGCCAAATGGTTCGGAGTGATCCCGAGACGAGAAGGAAAAACACTAAGGCAATGGATCGTACTGATCCCTAGGATGTAACGGGTTTTGGGGTACAACCAGCTCGTTGACTAAGGACGTGCGCCAAAGCCAAGAAGACTTACAGAGGTCTTGACAAGGAGTCCCTGGTCCAGTCGAGAGTATTCTCGGTGGAGAGGTGGTCCAAGTCAAGAGAAAGTGTGTAGAAAACGGGTTCGTCGTGCCTCGAGTGCTCGAAGGCCGAGGGAAAACGGTAACGATGTACAATCACGCGAATAAAGCGAAGACATGTGTCATTTAAATAATAGGGAAAATTAGTAATTAATTTCACTTCATTACCAGATACATTATTGAGTAATTTAATAGGGTCAAATGGCAATAAATAATGTTTAGTGTGCAAGTGTAAAGAAATCATGAGAATAGAATAAGTCGTGCTTACGGCTTTTAAATTAATAAGAATTATTTAAATATTATTAAATAAAAATATTCAGGCCATTTATTTAGCTTAATAGTACATGGTTTAACTTATACAAGGGTTAAATGGCATATAAAGCAGGGATATAAGCGCAATTTTAAGTTCTGGCAGAAAAGCTTAAATCGCGGCGGGGGTCACGGATGCGATTACTGTCGCGGTCGCCATCCCGGGCACGACAACGGTTTGCGCTGGAATCACGGTGGCGCAGACCGCCGCGTTCTGAACGCGTCACCTTCACCGGCCGCGACCTCCCGGTATCGCGGCGGGTCGCGCCGCCGCGATAACAGGGATGTCCGGCCTTTTACCCTTTTTCTCTAGGTGGAACCTTCTTGACACATGGTCATTCTAAATTCGGTATAAAATCGCACGGTGCTCCAAAAATCACGAAACCAGTTTTAAACGACAGTAGACATATAGATCTATCAACATGCATGATAATTTGAAAATAGACAAGGTTTAAACATGTTGTGATCAAGTTACATTTTGATGACCTAACCAGGCGCAGTCAAGGTTCAATGAATTAATTAGAGATGGATACATGATGAAAAATTCCGAAACCATGGGCGTTCAAAAGCTAACAAGATGCTGTATTTATGATAATTTTATCATGGTATGAAGTTAAGCATGAATGAGGTTCACAAACCAACAAGAAGGGTCGGGTGCATGGATCTGATAGGGATTCAAAGAATTAATTCTCCCTCATAGGAGATCAAAATAGCACGAAGCCAGGGGCATTTGAAAGCTATTGCATGGTAGTATCAATGAGAATTTTCTCATAGCATGGGAACAAGCACGTGCAGGGGATTAGAGAAAATATGAGATTTCGGGTTCATGGTAACAATAGGACTTCATGAATTAAATTCGCCCAAATGGACAAACAGAACACAACGAAACCTAGGGCTTTTGAAGAGGTACATGAAGGATACCTAGGATAATTTTTACACGATTTTTGCTTGAGAGATTGCCTACCTTTGCTTGCAGTAAAGAAAAACCTAGTTTGATGATGAAAAGAAGAGAAAACCCAAGCTCCAAGTCTCCTCCTCTCCTTGCTCTTCGTCCAGAACTTCTCCTCTTCGTCTCCCAAGAGCTTAGACACGAACTAGGATTGCTAGGGTCAAAATTTGGGGTGTTTTGCATGTTTAGAGAGTCCAAACTTACTAAAACTCCTTCCTTTCCCATTTAACTCCGAATTTCTATCTTTATCTTCCACTTTCCTTCCTTTATCTTCTAATTAAGGTTGGGAAGAGAGCCAATTTCGTGGCCAAGGATTTAGGTTTGGGTAAGGACTCTTATTTTGGATATTTGTGGGTTATTTAATATTTATCTTAACCCCTTTTCATTTATTAAATTAATTAGGTACGAATTTCACCTAATTACCTCTTATCCCATAATGGCCTCTCCTCATTTAGGCCCAACAAACCATGTTCGGACCATTAGTACAACCCATTGCTAATTTAGCTTGATGGGCTTTGATTTAAATTATTCCATTTCTATTTATTCCCCTTTTTATTCAATTAATTCTATTTTCTCATTTATTAAATAGAAATTTTATTTTTTATTCGTGTTTTAAAAATCAAGGGTGCTACACGGAGTCAGAAAATTGTAATACATTTGAAGCCTGTGATAGAGAGGTTGGATGCTCAAGGAGAAATCTTATGCTCATTGCAATCTGATGTAAACTTCATATTCATGAGCCAGGCATCAGCCACCAAAGAGCTATCCCAAGTAAGAAATGCTATGAAATGGTTCAACAAAGAAATGGGAAGCATGAAGTCCATGCTCTCTGAGATTTTGAAGGTAGTTGGAGCTCAAGCTCCTCTTCCTTTCCAGCTCAGCCTTCTAAAGGAAATGAAGAAGAGGTTGCCAGGCCATCAGGGCCATCAGATCAAGAGTCTGGGCCTTCAGGGCCGGAAATTGTTTCTCAGGCAGCAGCTGTAGAGTCTGGGCCATCAGGGCCGGAAATTGTTCCTCCGACAGCAGCCGTGGAGTTTGGGCCTTCAAGGCCATCAGATCAAGGATCAGAGCCATCAGGGCCAGTTGGGTCTGAGCAAATTTTGGCAGAGGAAGAAGCAGTCGCTCTAGAGCCCTCAGCTCCTTCACCTACTCAGACACCTGCTCCTTCCTCTCCACCTTCGACCTCCACTACTCTACCTGCTCCTCAACCCTTCAAGCAACCTCAACCCAGAACCATCTCCTCTCCTACCCCATTTCCCACACATTCCTCTTCACCTCCTGTCTCTCACATTTCTCCACCTCCTCCTCTTAGTGAGGTTCCTCCAGCATCTTCAGCTGGAGCCTCCTCCTCCTCTGGTCCCTCATTCTTTGGACCCTCTAAACCTACCTCTTCCACCCCACATTCTCTACTTCATCCTAATCCTCCTCCCTCCTTCATTACAATCATTCCAGAGGGATCTCAGATTGATGGTCCCTACCTTAGGGCCATCAAGGATGAGTTTGAGGCAGCCATTCTCCGATCTGTCCTCAAGGTTGGAGAACATATTCATGGGACAGACTCTTCTAGTCCTGTCCATAAGAAAAGAAAAACCTCCTCTTCTTCTAACTCCTCTTCAGTTTTGTATCCTCCTCTATGGTTTTCACTGACAGAGGTCACCAAGAATAGACCTCTTTACAGGGAATTCCTCTCTAAGGTGGTTTTTGCTTCTATCTTCAATCTTCCTCATCAGAATCTCACAGACTATCTAAACATCATCTTACCTTACACTTCTCTTTCCAAATTCCTCAAAACTAAAATCTTTTCTTCAATCGAATCCCAAACTGAAGAAAAATGGGGTCGCTTAAATAAAGCTCTCTACAATAAGTTTTTACTTGCCAAATCTGTCAGATTCCCTCCTAGGGACTACACCCTAACCTTGTCTGAATGGTTCCTGATCCACCACAAGGACTCCTGGGCCCCATTCATTCAGAAGGAGATAAAGCTGATCATGCACTTCAAGATGTTTAATGATTATCGATATCTTCATCGTTTGCCTGAAGTCCAGTTGGGTCAGTTCCGGCAGGCCATCCAAAGTCTTGGCTCCTCTCGTGGCACTGAAGCTATCCAAGTAGACTTTTCCACTCTTCAATTTCCTGAGGCTACCTTGCTTCCCCCTCTCCACTCTCTAATAATGGATTCCTCTGTAGGCTCAATCATTTTTAAGCGTTTTTCCAGAGTCATGGGCAGAATTAAAGTCCAGAAGGGGTATCTGGTGGCTTTCCACAGATTCTTGTTTCGAGAATATCACCAGGGCCATGTCAGTGCTGAAGTTCTTGCTCCTGCCCTGTCAGAATGTGAAAGATTGAACCCTAAAGATTAGATCAGATTCTATCCTCTGTCCGCACAGCAACTTTCTGATCTGAATGAATCTCGTGCCAGGGTTGGTGAACCTCTCATCTCAAAAGCTACTTTCCTGGATATGAACTCCATATACCTTGTCAATGATCCCTATCTCACTTGGGTTGAAAGGTACATGGTTTATGTAGCCATGCACCAGGATATGAAGCACAAGCAGATATTCTACCCTGTCACTCTAGATCAGTTTCTTGCTTGTGCCAGTTTTGCGAAAGTCAGCTTCTTTAAAATGGATTTGGATCGTGATTCCTATGCAGATTTCCTTGAGAAGCAGTTGGCCCTTCATCTCCGTAGGATGGCTCCCTCTATGGGACCAACCTATTTCGTATCTCTTGGGGTTTTCAAGCCATTTTTTGAGAAGCAGGAAGAGCAGGCTTGGGAAATAATTTCTCATTATGCCTCTCTCTTGCCCCCTGCTCATTATCTCCCTATACCTTCTCAAAATTAATACAATACACTTTTTGTGTGCTCTTTACTTTTTCTTGTTCCTCTTCTTTGTCTCAGTCTTATTTCTTTTTGCTTAATGACAAAAAGGGGGAGAACTATTGCAAGCTCTGAAATACATATGGTGAGCTATTGCAAACAATTTCAGAATTTAAATGTAAACTTATCTGTGCTATTTACTGAAGTTTATTGAAGTTTTGTCATCACCAAAAAGGGGGAGATTGATGAACAGTCTATCCCCATGTAATTTAATTTAATAATATTTCTATTTTGGTGATTAACAAAACCATGTTATGTTGATAATTATCAAACCCTTGATTAAGGTCACTAACCTATTTTCTATAAGTCTTGAGCACAGGAAATATAACAAGGAAATTCAAGCCAAATTGGTAACTATTATTCTTACTGAAGCAACATTAAGATCAAGTATGATATTTCTCTAAGTACACATCGGTTTCCTTTATAAATTATGACGACTACAGTAGAACTGTAACGATTTCCTCATAACGGTTTCATAAGTGCCTTAACGATTTCTTCATAGAATGAAACATCGTTTGAATTCAAAAGAAATCGTTCTCACAACGATTTGCTATCGTAACGATTCCTTTAGTTATCGCAACGATTTGCTATCGTAACGATTCCTTTAGTTATCGCAACGATTTGCTATCGTAACAATTCCTTTAGTTATCATAACGATTTGCTTATCGCAACGATTTCTTCAGACGTCCCAATGATTTGTTATCGTAAAGATTCCTTTAGTTATCATAACGATTTGCTTATCGCAACGATTTCTTCAGATGTCGTAACGATTTGCTATCATAACGATTCCCTTAGTTGTCGCAACGATTTGCTATCTTAACGATTCCTTTAGTTATCACAACGATTTGCTATCGTAACGATTCCTTTAGTTATCGCAACGATTTGCTATCGTAACGATTCCTTTAGTTATCGTAACGATTTTCTTATCGCAACAATTTCTTCAGACGTCGTAACGATTTGCTTATCGCAACGATTGCTTCAGATATTATAACGATTTGCTTTACGCATCGACTTCTTAAGTAATCGTAATGATTTCTTTAGTTCTCATAATGAATTGCTTTGCGCATCGACTTCTTAAGTAATCGTAACGATTTCCTTATCGCAACGATTGCTTCAGATATTATAACGATTTGCTTTGCGCATCGACTTCTTAAGTAATTGTAACGATTTCTTTGGTTCTCATAACGACTTGCTTTGTGCATCGACTTCTTAAGTAATTGTAACGATTTCTTTGGTTCTCATAACGATTTACTTTGCGCATCGACTGCTTAAGTAATCACAATGATTCTTTCATATCTCACAACGATTTTCTGTTTGGTTGCAAAACGATTTCATAAGTCATAAATGCATCGATTTCATATCAATCAACTTGACATATGACTTATCCTTTCAACGGGTTGAATAGTCAAAGTCTTCGCACATATTCTTCTATTAGCTATGCATTTAATGAAGACTGAACGTATCTCTGCATGCATGCAGATGATATCGTCCATTATCGTGACTATTTTTTATGCATCTTTTAGAACAGCAGAATAGCATTACTATTTTGATGAATATTCACACTAACGTTGACTGACAACAGGAGACAGTTTAGCTGTCTATCATTCTAGCTTGCTTTCTGTGACAATTCAGCTATTCCTCTCACAACAATTGGACCTTGTAGAAGCCAAAGGACACTTCAGAAGATCCTATCTCTTTGCATGCACAAATGGATAAAGGACTGTTGACTGGAAGCTTCCAAGTGCCACTCAGTCTAACGTCCACCAAAAGCTAGAGGCGACGGATACTTCAACGTTTAGATTTCAAATTGAAGATATATATATTGAAGAAAGGAACTCCAGAACGACATATACACATAAACAGAGAATGACAGTCATAGAAAACTCTGTGATCATCAAGTCTTCTGCGAGTTCTCAAGAAAGAGCCAAGCCTCATTCCATTAGATTAGCTCTTTGCTCTCTGCATTGTTTGTAGATTTTTGAGAGAGCTTGTTTGGTTCTGAGAGTGAGCTTTTGTTTATAGATCTCATTGCTCTCAGTCCCTTGCTTCAGATCTTGGCTTATCAAAGCTTGATCTAGGGGCTTAATCTCCTACTTACTTGTTTCTGTGTGTGTTCCCTTCTGTTGTGAAGGAAGACCTGGTGGGGTATCTAGGGTGTTGTTCCTCTTCGGGCTGTGAAGAGAAGACCAGCTGGGCTGGGTGTTGTAGTGTCCATAGGGGGACTGTACCCTAGTTAGTGAAATCCTGAGTTGTTGCTCAGGGACTGGACGTAGGACTCCTGTGGAGAGGAGATCCGAACCAGGATATTCTGTTGTGTGATTGTCTTCGTGTGATTGTTGTTTCTCTTTACTAACATTAACAATCTTCAAAGTGTATTTCTCTGTGAACATTTTTAATGAACAGGTATTAGCTGATAAATTTTAAAGACCCATTCACCCCCCCCCCCCCCTGAGCTACCTAACTGGGCAACAAGAGTAGGGTCATTTATATAGAGAAGAGAGATAAAATCCCGTCCATAAGTGATAATTGTAGACATGCAAATTCGACACCATCGTGGGCAAATTACAAATTGTATCGTAATGTCACAAAATGGCCCTCTTTTGCCTTCCAGGAGTTTTTCCTATTTTTTCCTATTTTTCCCAATTTTTCTGGTGCTTCCCCATCAATTTCTAGAGCTTCTTGGCGAAAATCTGAATCCCCGCCGTGATTCAGTGTCCTGCCTTGAATCGCGATAGGGTAACCCGTCGCGATTCAGAGGCGATTGTACCCCGTCGTGATTCAGATGTTTCCTAAAATTACGCTGTTGCCATTTTCTGAATCGCGGCGGCTTAGTCATAATACCTTTTTTGAAAAGCGTCCACTGTCCCGGACGTGATTCTAATTTCCAAAATTGGTTTTGGAAGCTTTCTATGTGTGAAATTTCCCTTTTTTGAAACGCGTCCACATAGGTGGACGCGATTCTAATTACCATATTTGTTTTGGACACTTTCCAAAAGTGTTTTTTGGCAATTCTGAAATGCGTACACTTACCTAGGTGCGATTTAAAGCTGTATTGTTGGCCGAAAATAGCAATTCTGGAACGCGTCCATTATCCCAGCCGCTATTCAACCTAAATGGCATCCACTGTGTTGGATGAGATTTATGCATCTTTTCCCTATAAATAGAGACCCGAGGCCAGCCTTTTGAGCACCCCCAACGCACTACGGCGAAGCCCTGCCGGACTGGCGACTCAACTCCGAGCCAAGGAGGTCTTCCACGTCAATCCATTCAATTCTTCCTTGAAGTTCGGGCCTTACGTCGTCCTCACATGCATCGGGGCGAGGCGGGAGCGCGCTCATTCACCTCATCCATTCAAGCTCCAATCAGCGCCCCCACACCGTCCATTCAAATATTGGGGTGTAGACACCCGGTTCCGACTAATGGGTTGGGCAATATTTCTTGTTATCTTTGTTAGTCCCTAATTGGTCATTCACCTTGAGCCCATCATTAGCCTCTAATTGAGCCCATTAACACTTAAGATTGCCTTGAAATCCCGCCCATCATCATTTTGGGAGAGTCTTTGTCCATTTAAAGTCCTTATCTTTCACATAGTTGGTTGATAAATTCAAAAATGATTTGATTTCCAAGTCGCGACGTATCGCAGCGCCGCAACTATAAGTCGCGACGTCTAGGGACGCCGAGACAGCCCATGCATGATTTACGTGAATGTGGGTTCACTGTCGCGACGCCCATACACGCCACGTCTCTAGTCGCGACCCCACGATACGCCGCGACACCAACTGCGCGCCAAAATCCGCAACAACCTCCTATTTATCCTCCCTTTAATCAGGTGATAATCCTAGGGATTATCTCAGCCCCTTAGGGCGAGATTTTGGCCCTAAGGACTCCTTGGAGACCCCTAAGGACTCTCCCATGCAGTTTTGATGGGCTTTTATCTCCCATTTTTTATTTCCACCTTTTTTAAGATATAATATGGGAATTTTCTCTCTTCAGAGTCTATAAAAGAATGGCCCCTCCTCAAGGACGGGGGAGCCTCATTTTTGACACCCCGAAGGGCTGCCAAAATCCTCTCTCAAGCACTCTTAACTCGCAGCACCCCTTCCTCCACTCTCTTCACATTCTTCTCCGCCGAAACACATGATTTCCTCATCCATGGAGTACGGAACGTGAAGAAGGCGGCTCCAGCACCTTTCAGAGGCTCGTGGACGATCCTTCAAGCCACGTCAATGCCAAGGAGTCGCCCCAATGGGGCTCATCCTCTCCTCTCCTCCCTCTCTCCTTCATTGCATGCATTTTTATATTCCTTTTAGATAGCACATTCCTACACACACCCACGTTTTTCCTACACCCAAAGGGGTTTTAAAACCCCCCAGGTTCATTCCCTCCATGTTCCTCGTCTCTCTCTCATTTGAGAATGGTTACTTCACTTAATATAGTCTAACAGGGTTGTATTTATTGTTTTCGTTGTTTTGGCAGGCATTCAAACGAAGGTCCACGAGCAGCTCTTGTTCTCTGGCCGGCCGGAGAACGGGAAGAAAGTCCACACCCAACGACTCCCGCAACAAAGAGAACGCGGCGGCGGGCGGCGGCGCGATAAGAGACGCGACGTGAATCGACGCCGCGTAATCAACATCCTCGAGGCCTCTACGGACTCCGCGACACTAGGTCCGCCCCCCCTTTCTCTCTCCTTTCCTAGAGTAATTAGCCTAGACATTTCTCTTCTCATTAGGCAATTCTCTAGGTGGCGATCACATCCTATTTTCCATGCTGTCATATTTGGTATTAATGTTTCTGTTGAGGGGGGTACAATCCCTGTGATTACACCTTTTGGCGATCACGGTGGACCTTCATTGCCACCCTCGTGGACTTTGACTGCTTGTCTGCCATGTGTTTTCCTTTGTTTATCCTTTAATGCCTTGTTAGTGTTCTTGTTCATAAATTCCTGTGTGTTTTCGCGTTCTCTTCGTGTCGCGACCTATCGCGGCGACGCGATAAGGTCGCGTCGTTGGTAGGCGACGCGTCTACAGGTTAGTCTTTCATTATTATTTCTGCTTTGTTTTGGTGTTTTTAGAGCATGTCTTGCTGTGACATCCCTTGTATCATGTTCTGTCGCGTTTGTGAATGCTAGAATCCTCCTAGGGTTCGGGTTTTCCGTTTATTTTACTTGTAAGTTTTCGGTTTTAGTCATGGCGGACAGAGAGGACGTGACAAGGTCGCGTCGGGGATTGGCGTCGCGTCATCAGGTGCGCACTGTATGTTATTGTTTCACTTCATGAATAGGATTCTATGTGTTCCAGGATCCATGTATTGTGGGTTTATCGTTTTGGTATCATTTCGTATCTGTTATGATAATATGTTTGAATTATTTAACGGCTTTTTGTTGTTTCGGGCTTCTGTTCATATCGCGACGCATCGTGTCGTCGCGATAAAGTCACGGCGTATACGGCCACCGCTTCTAGACCCGAGACCCATCTGGTCGTCCTGTTTTCTTCTTAGCTATCACTTGTGCATACATTTCGGGCATTTAGGCCCATTGCATACGCTTCTGAAACCCATTTGTTAGGTTCCCCCTTGGATGAGTGAGCCCTCTCACCTACGAGCACTCGTAGGCCGACTCGGGCCGACCTTCCGAGGACCTCCGTAAGTCCCCGTGGCCATACGCACGGTGCGGTCCGCCGGGCTGGTTGTACCAGTTGTATCCTTTAGTTCGAGCCACCCCTTTACGCGTGAGCATACCATCCCCTAGTTTCACCGAAGTACTCGAGTTCATACCCATTAAGGTCCACTTGACCGAGTGTTATCTCCTTAATTAATTCATCTAAAGGTCAAGTTCAAACCTTAAGAAATTTGCGCTTTAAACATGACAACTTGAGTGTTCATCCCTCCTCTTCTCAGTCTTTCTTGCTGTGCTCGAGTCTAGGTTTCGTCTGTATCACTCCCTTATTAGTCTTGGGGGTGTATGCGTCATTGTCTAGGAAGATCGAGTCAGTCCCCTCCTTTCTTTGTATCTTATCATAATCTCCTCTTCGACATGGACCAATTCCGGGTCCTTGCCAACGATGCCCTTCCCTTTGGGTTGCTCGAGGAGGTGGCCCAACCTTCCATGGCCACTCTCCCGGGGCATATCCAGTCTCCCTCCGTCACCGGGGTTCGATCCCGTCCTCCTCCTCCTGGGGGTGATGACCCCCATTCTCAATTCAGCCAGCTCCTTCCTCACCTCACTCCAGACCAAGTCCGAGAGTTCATAGCTGCTGCCAAGGGGAAACAACCTTCATCTCCCCGGGGTCAAAATTCAGCCCGACCGGCGGATTCCTCCACCCACGTCGCTTCAGCTCCCCACCTTTCTTCGTCTGGGGCAGATCCTACACCTCTCCGCCCTCGGGCCATTCATTTTTCAGATACAAGCTACCTTCCCCCACGAGATGTTCGGCCTCGATCCCCTCCAACTACGTACTATACGGCCGAACCAGCTCTTCTCCCTCGCGAGAGGTCTCATTCCTTTGAGCAGCCATGCTCCCTTGTCTCTACGCATCAAGTCCAGTCTCCCTCCGATTTCTTTGCGGAGTGGACAAACATGAAGAAGGAGCTTCATGACCTCCGGAGACAAGTCGATCCTCGGAAGGTAGCTGACATCGCCCTCCAGTCCTTCCAATACCTCCGGGTGCCTCCCCAGTCCGAGCTCCCTGTATATCGTCGATACTCTGGGGTAGGGGACCCCTATGTTCATCTGAAGGACTTCGTCTATGAATCAGCGCCGCACAAATATGACCGTCATCTCATGGTGTATTTATTCAGAAAATCCTTAGATGGTCCAGCTTTGGAGTGGTTCTATTCATTGCCTCCCGAGGAAGCCGAGGACTTCCAAATTGTCCAAGAAAGGTTTTTGCAGCAATTTCAAGATCGGGTGGGACCCGAGTATTCATTTGTGGATCTAGTGGCTGAAAAGATGAAGCCAGAGGAGGACTTCTCCACCTATGCTGACTGGTGGCGCTCTTTGGCCGCCAATGTCCGTTGTCCAATGCCTGAGGAGGAAAAGGTCAAGTTGTTGATCTCCAATGCCACCCCAACCTACCAAGCCATTCTGGCCATGAACGACATTTCTACCATGCACCAACTATATAGCCGAGCCCGTTTCATTCAAACTCAACTCAAGGACTCGCCTATACATTCCATGTTTGAGACCCCCAAGGCCCGTTATGCCAAGACGCCGCAAGGCCCAGTCACCGAGGGAATCCAGACCAATGAACAAGTAGGTGCCGTCAGCAATCCCCAAGGCCCAATAGGTAGGTCTCCCTATACCCAGCAAACCCAACAATCTTGGAACAACAACAACAACAATAGACAGCTACCACCCTAAGGACAAAATCCTCCCCAAGATCAGCGCCAATACTCTCAAGTCCCTCCACCTCAAAATGGCTATGCGCCCAGGAAGCCCAATGGACCCAAGAGAGCCCAATACCCTCCATTTCCCGAATCCCTAGCTGATGTCTTCGCAGCCCTCATGTCACTACATGCCCTAAGACTCCCTCCTGAGAAGGCAAATTGGAATATGGCGGTCGATCAGACAGACAAAGTACTGCGTCTATCATCGTCATCCGGGCCACAATGTGTCTGATTGCTTCCAATTTCGGGACATGATATATGATCTCCATGAGCAAAACCAGATTGATTGGGCAGAGATGAAGAGATTGATCAAAACCCTGAGGGACCAGCAGGGCCAGAGGCAACAGCAACAATAACAAAGGCGACAGCAGCCACAGCAGCAACAAAACAGCAACAGCAACAACAGCAGCAGTAACAACCATTCCAGCAGCAATACCAGCAACAACAGTAGCAACAGCAGCAGCCGCAACAGCCGGCAAATGACCTAGGCATAATCCATAATCCCATACCGCAACATCAGCCTGCTCCGAACCCTCAACCAGCTCCACCACCTCCTCCGCCTGCGCATGTTAACCCCGTCATCCATCATCCACCACCAGAAGCCCAGTGGGTCTTCGATGACGACCATGAGGTAGGCCAGCTTTTGGTTATTTCTCACGTCACGCCCACTGTTCCCACACCTACATCCACCATGCCTCCCTCCTTCACACCCCACATCGCCACCATCACCTCGCCATCCTTTTCCCCTGTCATGTCACCCATTATTCCTCCACCCAACAACGTCCCTTTCTCCCCTACACCAGCACCATTACTAGCCAACCCTTCTATCCTTGACACCCCTACCCCTCCACTCCACCACAATCTTGCCCTCCGGAGCGGGTGAATGTTCCATCGGATGTACCCTAACGCATCCGTGCCTATGCCAGGCCAACCAAGCCAACAAACCAACAATCAGCAGCAACAAGATACAGAAGAGATTGATCCGGCGCCGGGAACCCAATATGATATCCTGAAGCACCTGGATTAGACCCCCGGCAAGATTTCCATATTAGAGCTCATTAAGAGATCTCAGACTCACCAGGACGCTCTCAGGGCCTTTTTGCAAAGAGTCATGGTCAGCGAAGATATGAATCCGGACAATCTACCCTCAGTGCTCTCAATAGTAAACAGAGGACCCACCATTACCTTTTCTGACGGTGAGTTGGCTGCCCCAGAAGCCAGGAAAATGCCCTTATGTGTGACACTCACCATAAACAAAGTGGCCATCAATGCAGCTCTGGTAGACACAGGAGCCTCCATTAATGTATGTCCACTAAGCACTCTTAGAGCGTGCAACATATCAGAACGTCAACTGCAGCCCACACCTACCACCATCGCTGCGTATGACAATTCGCGACGTGCCTACCATGGAGTCATCACTTTGCAAGCAGAACTGGGCCCTCTCGTCATGTCTGTGGAGTTCTATGTGTTGAACATTGATCACACCTACAAAGCCATTTTAGGGCGCCCATGGATCGAGTCACTAGGGGCAGTGCCGTCTACAGCGCATCAGTGCCTGAAATTCCCCTTCCAAGGGCGAATAGTCAAGGTAAAAAGTGCAATGACAACACATACAGTAGAAGCTGTTGAGAGAGTGCTTCCTTCGGTATGGCCATCCAACAAGCCCATCCTCTCGGTGCTTGATGTCAACTACACTTGGGCCTATACATTCTCTTCTAACCGCCCAATTGTGTCTCCACCTGTAGCGGCAATCAGAAAGGGTGTAAACGCAAATGCAAAAGGATGGGATATCATGTTCAGGCTGGGTTATCAGTCAGGAAAAGGTCTAGGTGCTCATCTCCAAGGGCAAACCAAGACTGTGGCCACCACCAAGAAATTCACAAAGCGTGGCCTTGGATATTCAGAATGGGCCGTTTCCTCATCCCCTTCACAAACAGACCATGGTCCACTCGCCTGGTCCCTATATGAGCACTTCGTCAAGAGGCCCATCCAGCCCGGATTTAACACCACAACGGAAGTACCCAGATCAGCTTATCAGGCCTTGGAAGAGCAACGACCCAATAAGAAGAAGAGAGCTGAGGAGGATACTGAAAATCCGGATCAAGATGATGCCATCTCATCGGTTAGTCTGTTGTTTGAGAAATTAGAGATTGAGGAAGAAAAGTCAGAATTAGAAGATCTTGTTTCTGCGGTCAATAGATTGTTCAGCGAAGAAGATATACCACAAGTGGCAGCTCTATCAACATCAGCAACCACCGCCAGGCGACAGTTGCCTGGATTTGGTGAGGGAAACCAGTCGGACTATTCACCCCCACCTGTACAGAGCTATGGCCAGGGTTCTCCTGGCCTCCTACTCATTTCGTTTCGTCCATGCTCGATTTTAATATTAGTTTCATTCCTTTGCCTCTCCCCTTCATTGTCCAAATCTCACCCGCCGCCATCGAGGCGTTCATTCGTCCTTCGCCCCGCTTCGTCATTTTCTTCGATGGTCGGTCCTGTCTTTTTCCCGAAACCATTTAATTAATGCAATTCCTTTCTATTCAAAAAAACAAAAAACAAAAAACAAAAAACAAAAACAAAAAAATATAGAAAATTCAAAATTCAAAAAAATCCCCTCCTGCTCCTGCTTCCGACGGCGATCCCTGTCACTCCCTCCTGCTCTTGCTTCCGACGGCGATCCCCGTCACCTCCTTCCTGCTCCTGCTCTCGACGGCGATCCCCGTCACCTCCTTCCTGCTCCTACTCTCGACGGCGATCCCCGTCACCTCCTTCCTGCTCCTGCTCTTGACAGCAATCCCCGTCATCCCCTGCTCCTGCTCTGGACGGCGATCCCTGTCATCCCCTGCTCCTGCTCTGGACGGCGATCCCCGTCGCACCCGCTCCCCAGCGGCCATCGTCGTCCTTCTTTCACTCTATTCGTGCCTTCACCTAGCAGTCAAGCATGGCCATTTCGGGCGATTCGGGTGAGGGGCCTTCTGCTCCCCTACACCCCGATGCTATTGCCGGCACCCTGAGCTCGGGTGGCCCGTTTCCTCCTCCAGCCTCATCGGAGGACCTTTGCGGCCCTGCCGCACCCTTTGTTTTCCTTTCCAATAAACCTCTGGACACTTCTCCAGAGCCTCCTGTAAATATCAAATCTAGCTTAAGTTCAGGGGTAGTTTTTAGTAAGTCCCCATCCCCGTCTAGGAAAAGGAAGGGTAGTGGCATACCCCGTAGATATCTATTAGACTTAGTTCAGAGGTGTGGCGCTCTTCTAGCTGTCGAAGAGTTCGTCAAAGAAGCAGTGGCTTTGGACTTAGTGGAAATGCCGATA
Source organism: Colocasia esculenta (assembly GCA_014218235.1). Lineage (NCBI taxonomy): Eukaryota > Viridiplantae > Streptophyta > Magnoliopsida > Alismatales > Araceae > Colocasia > Colocasia esculenta. Next base: position 24,020,696 of record CM024761.1, on the reverse strand, counting down.
GAGGAAGGGCTAGACGATGGCTTTGGGATATATGAAATTGTAGCCGAAGAGGACCCATTGGATGAGAATGATGGTGAGATAGAGGATGCTGCTGAGGCGTATGCTAGTGGTATGAGGAGATTCGATGAACCTACCTCAGCAGTCGATGAACCTACTAAAGAGGTGAACGTGGGAACAGAAGAGGACCCCAGGATCTTAACCATAGCCTCTAATCTCCCTCCCGAAGAAGAAGAAGCACATATAGAAATATTGAGGGAGTTCAAGGATTCATTTGCCTGGTCCTACGATGACATGCCCGGCATAGACCCCGATTTGGTGGAGCATAGATTAATTTTGAAGCCAGCGGCAGTTGCCGTTAAACAAAAATTAAGAAGGTTCCTCCCCCACATCGCCTTGAAGATGAAAGAGGAAATTGATAAGCTACACAAAGCCAAGTTCATCCGTGTAGTCCTCTATCCTTTGTGGGTGGCGAACATTGTCCCGGTCATGAAAAAGGATGGAAGGGTACGTATCTGCATGGATTTCCGGGACTTGAATAAGGCATGTCCTAAAGACGATTTCCCCTTACCTCATTTAGATGTCTTGATCGATAATACAGCAGGGTTCGAAACTCTATCATTCATGGATGGGTACTCCGGTTATAATCAAATTCGCCTAGCTCCGGAGGATCAAGAGAAGACCTCCTTCACCACCCCATGGGGAACATATTGCTATGTGGTTATGCCGTTTGGATTGAAGAATGCCGGCGCCACTTACCAAAGAGCAATGTTAGCTATCTTCCACGACATGATACAAATTGATGTTGAGGTTTACGTGGATGATATTGTGGTGAAGTCGAGAACTCGAAGAGAGCATTCCTCCGTGCTTGCCAAAGTGTTTCGTCGCGCACAAGAATATCAATTGAAAATGAATCCAAAGAAGTGCGTGTTCGGAGTTTCCTCAGGAAAGTTGCTAGGCTTCATAGTTAGTAAATGGGGGATTCAAATAGACCCGCACAAGGCCAAGGCAATCAACGAGATGCCTTCTCCCAAGAACATATCCGAGCTTCGAGGTTTGATTGGTCGACTTCAGTTCATAAGGAGGTTTATATCTCAGCACTCCCAAAGGTGTCGTCCTTTCTACGAACTGTTGAGGGGAGGAGTCAATTTCGAATGGAACGATAAGTGCCAGGAGGCCATTGATGAGCTCAAGAGTTATCTTATGAATCCGCCCGTGCTTCAGGCGCCTATCCTTGGGAAACCCTTAATCCTATATCTGTCAACAATTGAGGACTCCCTAGGAGCTGTCCTTGCTCAGCATGACGAATCTAGCAAAGAAAGGGCAGTCTATTACCTATCTAGGCTCTTCAATCCTTCCGAGCTCAAACTCACCACAATGGAGAAAACCTGTGCAGCGCTAGTCTGGGTGGTGCAGAAATTGAAGCACTACTTCCTAGCTCATAAGGTGAGTTTGATTTCTAGAATGGATCCTATTAGGTATCTCCTGGAAAAGCCAGTCCTCGCCGACAAATTGGCATGCTGGCAAAGTTTCCTCTCTCAGTTTGACATCTCCTTTATCGTTCAGAAAGCCATAAAAGGGTATGCCATCGCTGAGCATCTTGCTCACCTCCCTCTTCCTCATAGTGATACGGTTCAAGAGGAGTTCCCCGATGAAAACCTATCACTTGTCTCTCATGATCCCTTCTGGTCACTCCACTTCGATGGAGCGCTCAATTCTAGGGGACGGGGCATAGGTGCTGTCTTGCTCACCCCAGAAGGGATCACCATTCCTTTGGCTTATCAACTCCAGTTCTACGCCACCAACAATATCTCCGAGTATGAGGCTCTCCTAGCCGGTCTTAAGCATGCCTACCTTTTAGGCGCCCGTCACCTTAAGATCATAGGAGATTCTCAGCTCGTCCTTCGGCAAGTCCTCTCTACCTACCGCACTCGTGACCCCAAACTCAAGCCTTATCAAGATCTGGTCACACTCCTATCCAAGCAATTCCGTCAACTCATCTACATTCACACTCCTCGCTCTCAAAACATTCTGGCCGATGCACTGGCATCGTTAGCTTCGTCTCTCTCCTTCCCTCTCAGCCGTAGTGCAGAGACTATCACTGTTCAGAGGTTAGAAGCTCCCTCAACCCAGGATCCTTGGTTCTCAAACCTTAGGAGCTCCCTAGTGTTGAAGGCAGAGAAAAAAGAAGCGAAGGAGTTGTTGCTCGTTGAATTAGGAGAATTGATGGAAGAAGAGAGGCCGTGGTACCTTGAGATTGAACAATTTTTCAGAGACGGTACTCTCCCAGAAGAAGCTGAAGCAGAAGATAGGCGAGCTATCCGTAGAGCGGCATTAAAGTATACCCTCGTGGGTGAAGTTCTTTACAGGCGCGCTCTAAATGGCATGCTCCTTAGATGTGTGACCGATGAAGAGGCTTGGAAGATAGTGGAAGGATCCCACTCCGGTGAATGCGGAGGGCATGTGAATGGTCAGATGTTAGCCAAGAAGATCCTTAGGCAGGGCTACTACTGGCCAACCTTAGAAGAGGACTGTGCCGCCTACGTTCGTAGGTGTGTCAGATGCCAAATCCATGCAGATAAAATCCATGCTCCGTCTTCCTCCCTGCATCCACTATCTTCTCCTTGGCCTTTCTCCATGTGGGCCTTTGATATCATCGGTCCCCTTGGTGATCCTAATGCTCAGATAAAACAAAAATCCTTCATCCTCACTGCTACTGAGTATTTCACCAACTGGGCTGAAGCAGAAGCATTTGCAGAAATCAAGGGTTCAACCGTGTGCAGATTCATCATGAAGAACATCATTGCGCGATTTGGAGTACTAGGCAGCCTCGTCACCGACAATGGACCACAGTTCATATCCCAAGAGCTTCAAGACCTATGTAAGAGATTCAATATTTCCTTGCATCATTCATCTCCGTATTATCCGCAAGGCAACGGCCAGGCCGAAGCCACCAACAAAACACTTTTGAAAATTCTAAAGAAAACTTGTAAGTCTAATAAATTTGCTGACTGGCCAGAAAAGCTAATTGAGGCTCTGTGGGCCTACCGCACCTCCATCCGAACGCCCACGGGGCAAACCCCTTTCTCACTTACATATGGAATGGAAGTGGTATGTCCACACGAGATTCTCATTCCTTCACTAAGAATTCAGTTGGACAAGGAACTTAATCCCGATGAACATCGGGAAGCGTTACTTACACAACTAGAACTCTTAGACGAAAGGCGCCTAGCTGCAGCCGATCTTGTGCTTTCATATCAAAATAGACTCTCGAGATCTTTTCAAAAGAAAGTAATTGAGCGCAAGTTTCAAGAAGGAGACATGGTTTTGAAGCGAATTTTCATAAAACCTGGAGATCAAAGGTCAAAATTGTCTACAAATTGGGAAGGGCCGTACGTCATTAAAGAAGTGTATCCGGGGAACGCATATAGGCTAGTTAATGCCGATGGCGATGAACTCTCTCACCCATGGAATGGATTATATCTTAAAGGATTCTACCCCTGATCAACAGTCTTTTGGTAACAACACCAATTAACAAGTAGCCATTTGTCAAGTGTCTCGCTCCCTCTCCTATTGACGAAATAATATTTATGTGCAATCACATACTCAGAACGGTGACCTAAGGTCATTGCTCCTTCATGTATGGTGTTCTCGCTCAGCCCTCGTTCAGGGAAGCAAAGGCCAATTCTCTCCCTACTCGGACAAGGTCTAGGGGCAAGGGGGAGGCTATCCTGTAAACCTGCAACAGTATAAACCATGTGTTTGAAGTCTCAAGGAGGGACGGGCAGTTCTAAGAAAAGCATATAGCACAAAATATATGAAGCAACGAAATGATGAAATGAAGTGGCATGTTAAAGAGTGGCAGTACAGTTCCCCGCGGGACGCCCTTGAGCCTGGTCGCACGCATGCCCCAAGCAAAGAAGAAGATACTGTGGCCCTAAAGTCCCTGGACAACAGATGAATCTCACATATGATGTACTCGTTTCAAGTTTTACAGGCCACTAACCCCGACCCAGAGATTAAGTCTTACCATATTTATTCTTCCTAATCCTCCCTGAAAATGACCAAGGAATCCCTACACTTGGTCTGTGTTGGAACATTAATGCCCCAGGGGCGAAAAATCTTGGCGAACCTAAGATGAATATACGTTGCACATAAATCTTACTCGTCGAAATGAGATGGAGGCAAGACTCAGGGTTAATTGCTCAAGATTAAGAAGTGTCGTTACCAAAACCAAAATTTCAAAAATCCAAAAAAAAAATCACCAAAAGATCCTCAAAACCCAAAAAAAATCAAAAGATCCCCAAAACCCAAAAAAAATCAAAATTTCAAAAATCCAAAAAAAATCAAAGATCCCAAAACCCCCAAAAAAATAAAAAATTCCAAAAATCCAAAAAAAAATCAAAAGATTTCCAAAATCCAAAAAAAATATACGCGTGTACATATTGCTTTTCTTTAGCATGCTTTATTTTCATTATATTTTCGTCTATTTAATAAGGCTCGGCCCCTTGACAAATTACGGAGTTAACTTTTATCATTTTTTGTGCAAGGGGCTGAGCCTAAGAACGGATCTAACTTGTTCTTCTAAGTGTGTGCAGGAACAGACGTTTCAAAGGCAGAGTACAATATCACACTCAAGACTCCCTTCCTCTCTCGCTTGTTTGAAACTCACCTCTCACTCGTGTCAATCGCAAACCATCCATTTATCATAAATGTTGACATGAAAAAAGACTACACTAAGATATGAGCAATATGTACAAAGATAAAGGGGAGGTGGCTCAAGAGTCTCCTCACTGTCCACCGCCACTCTCCCCGGATCCCTCTCTCCTATCCGGAGGTGGTGGCATCTCGCCACCCCCTCTGCCATCATGGGCGCTACCCTCGCCCTGACGGTGCCTCTCCTCCTCCTCGTTCCTCCGCCTGCTGGAGGAACCTGCTAAATACTGACCTACGGAGGCGCCGGTCGCTCTGCTAACACTCGCACCACTCCGGCTCCGACTGCATGAACGGCCTATGTCCGTCACGATCTGCTGAAGGCCCTGTGCCAATGTCTGCTGTGCCAACAGCTCTGCACGCAGCCGGGTAACCTCCTCCAGGTCTTCGGGCAGTCTCTGCACCCGCAACGTCGCCAGCTCCCTGGTCATCTCCGCCACCTGTGCCTCAGCTGCCTCCGCCCGGATGCGCAGCTGGTCCCTCTCGCTCCGGGTAGTCTGAGCCTCTCCCCAGAACCGATCTCTCTGGCTCTGCAAGTCCATAGCATGCTCATGAGCGAGCTCCAAGTCTCTCTCCTGCACAACAAACAATCATTCAGCATCATTTAGAAATGATCAACTCAAGTTTTTTAAATGTACTTACCCGCTCCTCCAAGTTCCTCTGAGCCTCCTCGGCTCTCAGCACCGCTCCTGTCAGTCGAGCCTCTAGAAGCGATGGAGAGCCCCCCGCACTCTAAGAGGAGGAGGCACTGCCTGCCCCAGCACCCCTCACTCTCTCCAGCTCACTCGCTGCACGCAAAAGACATGTCAGTTTCTAAATCTGCTTGAGTTAAATCAAAGGCTGAAATTGATCAAGGTACTTACCAGCTCTGCCATCTGCCTCTGGGCTACCTCCCGGTCTTGCACCGCCGACTGGAGCAAGGCTCGGAGCGATGCGATCTCACCAGTCACATCCACCTGCAATAAATTGCCAAGTCAGTTCTAATCCATAAATCCAAATTCTTTAAGCCATGGTTTAGGAGTTCTACTTGATGTCGGGCACTCTTGTACACCTTGCCTCCGTACTTTAAAGCATAGGCCTGCAGGTACTCGTCATCCGTGGTCGCAGCTGACTTCACCGCCTTCCCTCGGTGCTCCCAGTTGTTAATCTGCTCCTGCGCCCGCAAGCGCCAGTCTGTGGTGTCGTGGAGCCCTCTGAAACTCCGGCCAGGTCTGAGGAACCGGTCTCGAACCGGGAACTCCACGGCACTCTGTCGCAGCCCAAGTGAATGCTGGCACAAGTACAGGTTCAGAGGTAGCACCAGGTTAAGTGCATGCAACCACACTGACCTACCAAAGTAGGGGTGGGCCTGCACTAACCAGGGTTGTCCCCCGTCACCCTCCTCCAGGTACGACTGCCACACCACCTGCACATCAATCGAACAATCAGCCAATCCAAACAACATTCAATTAAACAAAAGGAAGGGTTAGAATACTCACATCCAGATAAGGGTAGCCGTCAATCAGCTCCTGAAGACGTGTCAGCTGGTCCTCTAGGTTTCTCGAATCCCGGGGTGAGTCCCAGCGGCGTGCAACGGGCACGAGGTCCGGCCGCTCAAGAACACCTCTCCCAAGGCTTGGAAGGTGTAGATAGGCCCAGACCTGCAAGCAGACATGTTAGTTCATAGTTCATAACAAGCACAATCAATGTCAAAAGTGGAGAGAATGAGAAGTTGCATACCTGAAGAAAGGGGTAGAAGCCGCTCGTCGAAGTCTGCCGGTCTGAGGCGCCCAGGCTGTCGAACTGATGCGCCAAGAACGCCGCCCCCCACGCGAAGTCTCCCACCGCCGATAGGTCATCTATAAGGGGTAGAAAGCGGCAGTGGACTGCGTCGCCCCTCGTCGCAAACAAAAGTCTGCCGAGGAAAAGCATGAGGAAGCGACGCAAGTCCAGATCCGCCTGCGCTCCTGGCTCCCTGGCTAACTCCCTCCGGCTCCTCTGGACCAGCTGCTCCAGGTACTCGTCCACATCATCTCCAGTCTGTCTCGCTACCGCGTGCAACCCTAAGCTCTCCTGCAGCGCCTTCCGTGGAACGAGGGATGACCTCTGCTCCACGGGCAACCCTTGCAGTCGCTCAGCTATCTCGTGATGGCAGGGATATGTGAACCCGCTCACGGGTCTCCCATACACTCAGAGACCTATGATCCGGCTCACATCTTCCAGACTGGGGATCATGTGCCCCCAAGGGAATACGAAGGCCATCGCCTCCGTATCCCACCGGCTCCTCAGAGCCTGGGTCAGAGCCGGGTCCGTCCTCATTCGCTCTATGCGGAGCACCTCCCCGAACCCCATCTCCTCTAATCTGTCTCTCTGGAAAGTTGGGAAGGCAATGAAAATGGCTAAAACTAAGGTCCAAGAAACCCTAATCCGCATGTCACCCTGCAAACACAAGATTTAAAACAGGAAAACTTCATCATTTTTTTCCTGTCTCCGGTCATTGTCGGGACCTCTTTCAAAGCCGCAACCTTGTCGCGGCGGCCCGATGCGTCGCGATCATGTCGCACCGCCCAAGCAGGTCGTGATCATAACGCGACGCGTCATCTTGTCACGACAAGGTCGCGGCGCTGCTAGCCGCCGCGACATCTGGTATCGCGGCGGGTTGCAACGCCGCGTTCTCAGGGCCGGACAGGCCGGAGCCCCTTTTGTCTGATCCCCCCTTCTCTGGGCATCTTGCCCTACATTTGCCCTCCAGGGGTTCGTGCAACTATCCTGTACCATCATTCAAGGATTTAGGAGATCGAATCTTACCGATTTCATCACTTTCTTCTTCTTCTTCCTCGCCGTTTCAACACTCTCAATCGGGACCTCCGGCACCGTCTCCAGCTCCATCACGACGTCCTCCATCTCCTCCTCCTCCTCTCAGACCGTCTCCACACGACGGCGGGAGCTCCGTCGATCCACGTGGCGTTTCCTCCTCGAGGATCCCTCGCCGGACTCCCGTCCTCCTTCCATGCCGGATCTTCACGCTTTCGGGTTGTTTTAAGTAAGAGAATGAGGGAGGAAGAGAGCTAGCTCGCCAAGAGGTTCGAAATCGCCAAAAGGGGGATTGCTCTGGGATTTTGAAACCGGGAAAGAGGGAAAGAAAGAAGGCGGTTCGCTTTTGAAGGGGCCGGTTTGTGTCGCGACGTATCGGGACGCCGCGTCCTGGTCGCGACACGAAAGATCGCCGCGACTATGTCGCAACTTCCCGACGCGTCGGGACAATGAAGGCGGCGTCCCTAACCGTCGCGACTCAACCCGAAACCAGTTTTCCTTGCAAAAAAAAATCCTGTTTATTCCTTTAAAATCAAGTTGCTTGCATTCCCTAATGTTTATAAAATCAAATGAGTCAAATTCTCCTCCTAGCTACCATCTTATGACTGCAATCAATCAATTCCTATCAATTCCTATCAGTCAAATGGTCAAATGATCTCCGCCGCTAGCTGGATCTTCTTCAGCGCCTGGAGGTACTCTTCAATCACATCTTTGTCCTCCTCGACCGCAGCTTGGACGTGACCCGTCGTACTCGCTTCCCAATGCACGATGGCGCTGCGCACATCGAGCTCATCTTGTCGGTCCCCCCTCTTCCTCTCTTGGATCGGTGAGAAGTGCGAGAGGATTGGAAGCACCGTACGAGCCGCGCCACATTGAAGGTAGCACCGATCCGGGTTATACAAAACTAGTGCTTCATTGCCGATTAGCCGTAGAGCCAGTCCGGTGCGCTGTGCGAAGTGGATCGTCCGCTCGTACATGAACCGGGGACGCATGTCAAATCCCACCGTAGTGAGCTTCCGGAGGTAATCGCGCCACGCTTTCACCCCTTTCACTTGCGCTGTCTTGCACCAAACCCGGGTGGGCATGTGGAGAGGCCCACCCACGTAAGCCAAGGGATGGTTGAGCATGGACTTGCACTCCGTGGCCAGAACATCCATCGCCCGGAATTGGATATGCACCCCCATCCACAGCTCGAGGGCGACGATAGAACCGAAGAAGGGTTCTCCCATAGCTGTAGAAGTTAATCCGGCGTATAGGAATCCCAAGATGGCTTGCCCAATGGTCATACCTTCGGAGATGGAGTCCACGATGTCGAGATTGGCGAAAGAAATCGCCCCGTCCGTTGTAGGGAAGAGAATGACCCCGCATATGCAAATCGCAGCCGCCTTGGCAATGGCATGAAAGTTGCGCGTCTTGCGTTTAGATTGCGAAGTGATCCACTGGGCGATAGGAAGTAGGTAGGCGTGCGTCCCGCTCGTCATGGACCGCAGATCATCTTTCTTCTTGGTGATCTCTGAGAGAATGCTCCATGAGTTGATGGGCTCCGTGGTGTACGATATCACCAACTCCTCGCCTCGTTCATATCGCGGAAGGCCGAGCATCGCCTCCAACTCCTCCAGGAGAATAGTGGCTTCGAAGGTTGATAAAACGAACGTGTGGGTTTGCGGATGCCACAGCTCCGCTAGCGCCGTAACACTTTCCCACATGTGTACGATCTTATCATACTTCTTGGCAAGCACCACAACAGTGCTCAACCCCCACTCTTTCAAATGACCGAGGGAGGTGGGAGGCAGCAATTCCAGCATCGGGGAGAGCCAAGGAAGCTTGGAAAATCGCCTATGGCCAGGTAAGATCTAGAAGGAAGAAAGAAAAAGGGAATTTGAGAGCAAGAAGGAGCAGAACAGAGCAAAACAAAAAAAAAAACAGGGGAAATAGTGCAGAAATTGCAGAATTTAAGAAGAAAGGGACTTACTTGATAATCTGGGCGCATGCAAATATGCCCCGGAACGGCGCTCAGCGGTTGGAGATCGAAGTAAGACTCCCTTGCAACCTTCTGGCCGGAGTACGAAGGTATCTCCTCTTGGAAGGCGGCAAGACCCCTCTTCATGCTTGCAAAACAGGAAAATTTCTGATTTTTTTGGAAGAAGGAGGAGAGAGAGGATTAGCTGCGAAGTTAGAGCCCCTAAACCTTCTTTTATAGACTTTGGGAGGGTGCAATCCTCTCCTAATCTCGCACCTAAGAGTTAGAGTAAGAGTGGGAGTGTTTAGAGAGTCCTAGTGTCATCCTAAATGTCTTAGGATAGAGTTAAACTTAAGTTTTTTCCATTTTTTGGGGCTCTGTCCGAGTCGCGACGCCACGATACGCCGCGACCATGTCGCGACGTTACGATACGTCGCGTCTATGTAGCGGCGACAGAGGCCGTCGCCTTTATGCAATATGTTGTTTTTTTTTTCTTGTCTGTGTTCATGTTTCTATGCTCATTATCTTTGCTTGATTGTTAAATATACAAGATACAAAAAAAAATCAAAAATTCAGAAAACCAAAAAAATCGCTGTAGGTAAGTCAGGTAAGTATCTCTTTCCTTACCCCTCACATTACTATATGGTATTTTAGCTATTATATCGCTTCAAGGACCGGCTGGTTCTCATGTGCTCTAGGGTTTGAGTTCCCCTTTACCAAAAATAGTGATAATCTAGGTGCACATTGTTAATCGTCGGATAGGCCGTTAAGTTGAGTAAGTTCGGGGACGATAGATTCAGGCCTGCACTGCGGTTGTGGTAGTCTCTTGACACGTTCTTATTCAATTTAACAATATTATCCTGGATATATTTTCTATTTTTCTCACTTTATTCACATTCGTTTTGATGATTTCTTTTATTTTAGCCCAGCATGCATCATGTAGGACTTTGAGCTTTCTCGACTCGTTCTAGACTCTTGATGAGCTTTTGTTGAGTGCCCAATCATCCTTCAAATTCCAAACAAGAAATCCAATTCCACTCCGAATCGGAAGGTTTGCCTCCGAGTGAGTTGTTCCCGTCAGTTTGACAAGAATTTCCCTGTCTGGATTCTCTATCCAAACCTTCCTTTTTCGATCGTTTTGGCTGCGAACCGCTCCCAGGATAGAGTCATGAGTTACCTGCCTGGCACGCACATGTCCTTCCAAAACGAAACCTGCAGGCCAATCGGCTAGGGTACCTCTCAATCGAGGGGTTGATCGTCCTCTTCTTTTCTTTCTCTCTCGTCCATACTTGTGCTCTTCTTTGCATTCTACCCAAACAACCAACTCGGGGCTTTTACAAAGATTCCAATTGCTTGTTAGTTAGATCGGGTGTCTCTTTACCTTGGCTCCCCGCTTTTCAGTCCGCTCCGCATCATCTCCATTCCGCCGTCACCTCATGACGTCTCCACTCCACTTCCGTTTCACTCCCTTGCAAAGAGGAAGCCAAGGAGGGGCAATCTGTAGACACCCGGTTCCGACTAATGGGTTGGGCAATATTTCTTGTTATCTTTGTTAGTCCCTAATTGGTCATTACCTTGAGCCATCATTAGCCTCTAATTGAGCCCATTAACACTTAAGATTGCCTTGAAATCCTGCCCATCATCATTTTGGGAGAGTCTTTGTCCATTTAAAGTCCTTACCTTTCACGTAGCTGGTTGATAAATTCAAAAATGATTCGATTTCCAAGTCGCGACGTATCGCAGCGCCGCGACTATAAGTCGCGACGTCTAGGGACGCCGCGACAGCCCATGCTTGATTTACGTGAATGTGGGTTCACTGTCGCGACGCCCATACACGCCGCGTCTCTAGTCGCGACCCCACGATACGCCGCGACACCAACTGCGCGCCAAAATCCGCAACAACCTCCTATTTATCCTCCCTTTAATCAGGTGATAATCCTAGGGATTATCTCAGCCCCTTAGGGTGAGATTTTGGCCCTAGGGACTCCTTGGAGACCCCTAAGGACTCTCCCATGCAGTTTTGATGGGATTTTATCTCCCATTTTTTATTTCCACCTTTTTTAAGAGATAATATGGGAATTTTCTCTCTTCAGAGTCTATAAAAGAATGGCCCCTCCTCAAGGACGGGGGAGCCTCATTTTTGACACCCCGAAGGGCTGCCAAAATCCTCTCTCAAGCACTCTTAACTCGCAGCACCCCTTCCTCCACTTTCTCTTCACATTGTTCTCCACCGAAACACATGATTTCCTCATCCATGGAGTACGGAACGTGAAGAAGGCGACTCCATCACCTTTCAAAGGCTCGTGGACGATCCTTCAAGCCACGTCAACGCCAAGGAGTCGCCCCAATGGGGCTCATCCTCTCCTCTCCTCCCTCTCTCCTTCATTGCATGCATTTTTATATTCATTTTAGATAGCACATTCCTACACACACCCACATTTTTCCTACACCCAAAGGGGTTTTAAAACCCCCCAGGTTCGTTCCCTCCATGTTCCTCGTCTCTCTCTCATTTAAGAATGGTTACTTCACTTAATATAGTCTAACAGGGTTGTATTTATTGTTTTCGTTGTTTTGGCAGGCATTCAAACGAAGGTCCACGAGCAGCTCTTGTTCTCTGGCCGGCCGGAGAACGGGAAGAAGGTCCACACCCAACAACTCCCGCAACAAAGAGAACGCGGCGGCAGGCGACAGCTCGATAAGAGACGCGACGTGAATCGACACCGCGTAATCAGCATCCTCGCGGCCTCTACGGACGCCGCGACACTAGGTCCGCCCCCCCTTTCTCTCTCCTTTCCTAGATTAATTAGCCTAGACATTTCTCTTCTCATTAGGCAATTCTCTAGGTGGCGATCACATCCTATTTTCCATGCTGTCATATTTGGTATTCATGTTTGTGTTGAGGGGGGTACAATCCCTGTGATTACATGGGGAAGCACCACCCCCCCTTTTCTCTTTCCTAGTTCATATAATCTCCTCCAAGCCCCATGTAGCTCCTCTCATTTTTATTCTCCCTTTTTATACACACATACACATGCATGCATACACACACACCCACTTTTCCTAGGGGTTTAAAGACCACCACACGGTAAGTACATCTCCATGCTCTTCATGTCATTTCATTTATTTAGAATTTGATACTATGCGCACTTGGCTTATCCCCTTTCTTTAATTGTGTTTTTGCATGGGTAATCAAATCAAAAAGTGCCTTCTACCACGACCGGCCGTGCTCGTAGAAGAAGAGGAACCCACGTCCCCGCGCAATCTCCCTCCGCTCTAAAGGTACGTATTCACGATCAACTTTTATTTGCACCGTCGTGTGCACCTCCTTCGACACCCACGTGTGTCTGGCAATCACGGTTATTTCCATTTAAGGAGTTATGCTCCGACCTTTTCATTGTTTTCTGCTATTTTCCCTCTTATTTTTCTTTGTGGACACTTGGAGTTCCCAACAAACGAAAAGCTACGTCTACAATAATGACCCATGTAAATAATAAAAAGTCATGTAAATCTGCATGGGAGAGTCCTAGGAGGGTTCCAAGGAGAGATGGAACCTCAAACCACATATGGGGGGTTATTTGGGTGAAGATAAAGCCAAATGGAGGATAAATGGGAGGTGGTTGTGGAGGCCAGCACATGTAGACCATGTTGCGACGGGTCGTAGGGGCACGACAAGAATTGTCGCGATGGCCAAGGTGGTTGCGACCATGAAAGCATGTGAATAGATAAGCATGGGCTGTCGCGACGGCCAGAGAGGGCGCGACTTGATGAACAACGCGACGCCACGACCCATCGCGTTAAGGATAACCGATTATTTTGAAATTTTGTTCGACTATTTAGGAAAATAATTAATTATTTAAGGAATTTAATTGGTTAAATGGCATGAACGTGACCCTCAAGGCCATCGCGTTAATATTTGACAGTTGAAACCCTAGCACAAGGACTCTAACAACGATAATTAGACGAGACAAGCTGAGCATTGGATTTTAATGGGCTCAAAACGTGGTTAACAAATGGGCTCATGGTGAGTGGCCAACTTGGGGCTCATTAAGAGAACAAGGAATATGGTTCAACTTATAGGCCAAAATCGGGTGTCTACAACAGGCTGCCATGACAGTGTAGTATAGGGACATGGTAGTTCTGGTTTAAGTTTCACAACAATAAAATAAAAAGGTATGCAATCTATTCATAAAGCATAAGATTGTTGAACATCAAAAAACACAAATCACACTCTTGCAGCTGATGAAAACAACTAGAATCGGGTGGGGAGTAGCTATCTTTGCCCAAAGAATGTGAAATAAAAGGCTAGATATCTTCTTTTATGAGATGAAGAGAGAGAGAGAGAGAGAGAGAGAGAGAGAGAGAGAGAGAGAGAGAGAGAGAGAGAGAGAGAGAGAGAGAGAGAGAGAGAGAGGGAGGGAGGGAGGGAGAGAGAGAGAGAGAATCATCTGCACTAAAAAAGGACTTTAGAATTCAAAACATCTGAAAAGAAACTAGCATAGAATGTTAAAGAAAATGGATGTGTATCCTACCTGAACTTGCAGTGGCAACGGGTAAGATTTCCAAAGTTCACAATATGATCTTTTTAGGCAGAAGTTATAGTAGATTCTTTAACCATTTCATATATTGCTATTAGGTTATCTATAGTTAACGGTATAATAACAGGCCACTCCAGGTCTTCAAGCAGCTACCTTCTTGACTAGGGGCATTCACTTAGTCATGAGCATCAGGGGGAGGCAAAGATGGTGGTGTCGGTCATTCACTTGGTCATCAATATATTGTGAAGTATTATATTGATGTAGTGCCTTTTAAAGACTATATTCTTCCACTAGTTTGCAACAAAAATAGAATCAAACAAGAATGTTGGGAATGCTATTTTGTATGGCTAACAAATGCAATAAAAAGTGTTAAGAAGAAGTTCATAAACTCAATAAGACAAATGCAATAATGAAAAAAGAAAATGAAAAAGAAGAGCGTACATATATTTTCTTCCATAAAACACATAGATATGACTAACAACTAGCTACCCAGCATTACTGGATATGGATCAGCCAGCCATCACCCTGAAACCATAAGGCCATATGCATTTAGCAGTGTTTAATAAAAAATGAATTTAGGATATTTAATTCACTTTTTATTTAATCGTAAGGGCCATGAAAAGAAAACCCACTAAAGACCAGTTGGTCCAACCAAGAACTTACAGTCACTACTGGGGGAAGAGGATACGTAGACGGCTTAAAGCCATCTACAAAACCAACAAAATCGTCTACAAAAGTTTTTGTAAACAACTATGTAGCTGTCTAGATAGCCGTCAAGGAAAAAACCATCTACAAAACATATGTAGATGGTTATGAGAAGCCATCTACTAAAGAAGTTTATGTACGTAAAACTTATGTACTATATATATGTTTATATAAACGAATATATCACCGTCTACTTAAAAATAAGTAGACAGTGATATAGCCGTCTATATAACCTTTTGTAGATGGCTTGGTAAGCCGTCTACAAAGATTTATGTAGACTGCTTGATAAGCCCTCTACAAAATTTATGTAGATGGCTTGCTAAGCCGCCTACAAAGGTTTATGTAGACGGGTACACTAACCGTCTACATAAACTTATGTAGAAAGTTTATTAGCCGTCTATAAAAGTATGTAGACTGTTATTAAAGCCATCTACATAAACCTTTGTAGATGGCTGAAGCCGTCTACACATGTTAATTTTTTTTAAAAAAACTTTTCCTTAATTGTTGTCATTTTCTCCTATTATAATACCATGCACACACAATTATAACAATACCATGCACCCAGAAATTATTGTTTTAATAATACTATGCACACACAAATTATCTGAAAACACAGATATCATAAACATCCAAAAGAAATACAAAGTATCTCACAAACTATAACAATCTAATCATCATCATCATCATAATTATCAACAGACTCATCACTCCCCTCAGGCTCAGGGTCAGGCGCAGGACGAGGCATATGTGATGGCTGAGTAGCCAATTGCTGCATGAGGGCTCGCATCTCTAACATCTGACTGCACATATTCTATAGCTTCTGGTGATCCCTGCTCCTCTCTGCACACAACTCCTCTAGCTCTTGGCGATCCCTGCTCCTCTCTGCACACATCTCCTCCATCTTTTTGATTTGATCCTGCAATTGTTGCACCTGAGTGTGGTAGCCGCCTGAGGAGCTCAATCCCTCTCCCCTCCCGTAGCAAGTGTGGAGCATCTCAGCCTTACCCGCACAACGAACACGGCCAGGCTTGTCTCATCCCATGACAGCTATGAAGGCATCCTCGGTTGAAATAGGAGCGGCATCATCACTCTGGAGGGAATGAGTCGTCATCTGTGTCATACTCTCCTACAATAAAAAATTATTTCATTAACAAAAAAATGTTAAATTATAAACTAATTTATTAAAAATAGCTTATCTAGGACAGATACACTTACAAAATGATCGTTGCTTTCGTCATCAACCCACCACTGGGTACCGTTAGGGAGGTCTTTACATCTCCCCATCCTAAAACCCTCCATGCGATCGGGCTCACACTGATGAGTCTTCACCTGTAAAAATTAATTGTATAATCATCAAGTAAGAAAAAATAATCAATATAGATTATTAAAATTACATTCAATAAAATAAAAAACTTATAAAATCATCTTTTAATTGATAAATGCTCGTACGCCCCCGCCGATACGTCATATTTTGATGGGTGCGATTCTTCCTATTACGCTTGGCAATATCCTGTAAAGAAGAAGACAATACATATATTTAATGAAATCTCAAATAAAAAATCATAAGTACTATATGTAATTAAATCATATTATTTACTTGCTCCTCCCTTGTATTCCATTTTTCACACATTGTCTGTCAATCTGATGGATCAACACCAGGTGGAACAGATGCAACAACATCCTTAAAAGTGTTGCCCTTATAATGCTACGAAATAACAATTACAAAGTTAACAAAATATTCATTATCAAGATAAAAAAACTAAATACTTTAAAAAAAATTACCTACTTTAGACTTCAACATCCCACGCCAGCCTTTGTGCATGGCTGTCATATGTTGTAACATCTCCTTATCCGTCTGAGGAGTCCGATCCCAACGATACCACATCTACACATATATTACCAATCCAATTTAAATATCTCACAAATACACAATATCCACTTTAAATATTAATCTATTTACCTTAAGATCTCAAAATATTCCATTCTTTATCTCTTTATGCAGTTTTGAAAAAAAATTCTACCATATTTTGCAATGCAACCTGATGACAATGCTCATATGGCTTATATAAAGTTTGTCCATTTCTCACCTACCCCGTATCCACTGATTACTCTCACATTCCATTTATGTCCAGGCTCTAGCCTCCTCTTCGTGGCACCTCTAGAGGGACCCCGGCGACCAGTCCCCCGACCCCACGATGGTGTCTCTATGTAAAAACATATACATAAAGAAAATGATTAAATTTTATGAAACTAAAGTAAATATAAATTGCAATGTTACTGAATGTAAAAATATACCTGCTACAGAAGAAGATGCAGATGCCCCCTGAGTGATAGGAAGAAGGGCTTGAGAAGGATGACCTGTAATAGAGTCTTCAAATGAATGACTTGGCACGCCATCCACAGTCCGTAATCTCCGAACCCGTGATCCACTGTGCGAACTCATATCTAAAAATATTGATATTAATAAACAGTGTATATAATTTACAAAGAAAATTCGATAGCATCTCCCCTATATTAGGAGCATATCCACATGTGCACACATCCTGTAAAAAAAAAATCCATACATTCACATCTTGAAAAATAAAGATATATCATGCAAAAAGAAGACACATTCACATCCTGTAAAAAAAATTTAAATGGACGAACACATTCACATTCTAAAATTTAACATATACATTAACATGACCAGAGTTACTATAAACATTAAATATTATAATAGAAAATTATAACATAATTACAAACCCACTTAAGTCTCCATATATTTGCCAACTCTCACATTAATTCCTTTAGTTACATCAACATCAAATATTTCTCCATTGATAGGAACAACAACCAAATTTTCTTGATAAGCATCAACAATTTCATCCTCAGGCACTTCATCCTGTTCTAGCATGTTATAATAGTCTCGGGGCTATGCTCTGACAGGAATGATCCATCCTGTTCTTCTATTATCGTCTACATAAAACACCTGCTCTACTTGTTGGGCAAGTGCAAATGACTCATTTGTCCCCAATTTCTGATTGGTGTTGAGATTGATGATCCAATATTTGTCAACTTGGAATCCCTTGCCTTCATGATAAACATCCCACCAGTCACATTCAAACAATATAACACGTCTATTATGGTCAAAACATACTTCCACAACATTCTTAAGATGTCCATAACAGCCATCACATTTATTATTAAGATCTACAATCACAACACCACCACATAGTTGAGTCAACTTTGTATAATCTGCAGTTCATGCACAGAACCTAAATTCATTTGCAATATAGCCTGAATGTGAATAAGCAATTCTTGATGGTGTTTGTGACAAAATTTGGATATCTTGAGTGCATCGAGGATCATTTGTATATTATAATTCTTGGACATAACTTTGACACCATTTTCTAAATCTTTCTCAATTCCTCTACAAGTTTCTAGCCTTCGTCTATGTCCAGCCAAAAAAGGATCAATCTCCACTATCTGTTTCAAAATATACATGTGTGCCAACTGCACTTCGTCCTCAGACAACACACGATTCTCAACTTTACCCTTCAAAAAACGTCCTGAGGGATTAAAGATTGACAAGAAATACCATCATCATTGCAACTAGGAGTGCCATCATAATTTCTTTCTGTATGATTAAACCGAGTGACTATATTGGGCAAGTATATAGAACAGAAAGAAATAGTCTCCTCAAGAAGATAGCCTTCCACAATTGAACCTTCCGATCGTGCTTTATTGTGCACATAATCTTTCAACTTCTTCAAGTATCGTTCTATAGGATACATCCACCGGTATTGAATAGGACCAGCCATTCTGGCTTCATAAGCGAAATGTGATATCAAATGAATCATGATAGTAAAAAATGATGGTGGAAAATTTTGTTCAAATTTGCATAGTGTTACTGTTATATCAGCTTCTAACTTAAGCAAATGCTCAGGCCTCAGAACTTTAGAACATATAACTTTAAAGTACATACTCAACTCAATGATTGGGTCAGTCACATCTGCATGAACAATGTTATGAAGTGCTAAAGGCAGCAACACTTACATATAAACATGAGAGTCATGACTCTTCAACCATGTGTGATGATCAGTTCATCCCCACATAATTTTATGAATTATATATCTATTTTGGTGATTAACAAAACTTCAATAAAGTGTCATCTAACAAATTTTCATGAAGCTTAGGCACAGGAAGTAAATCAGGCGAAATTAAAAAAATATGTAAGTATTTCTTACTTTGTAGCATTTAAAATACAGAGCAGGAAATTTCTCTAAGTATACATCGACTCTCTATATGCTACAACGATTTCATTAGAATCATATTGATTTCATAACGATTTGATAAGTGAGAACAACGATTTGCTCTCACAACGATTCAGTTTCTCATAACGGTTTGAAAATGAGAATAACGATTTGCTCTCACAACGATTTGATAAGTGAGAACAACGATTTGCTCTCACAACGATTTGATAAATGAGAACAACGATTTGCTCTCGGAACGATTTGATAAGTGAGAACAACGATTTGCTCTCACAACGATTCAGTTTCACATCGATTTGGTAAGTGAGAACAACGACTTGGTCTCACAACGATTTGTCTTTCATAACGATTCGATAGGTTCCACATCGATTTGGTATTCATAACGATTCGATAAGTTTCACATCGATTTGGTATTCATAACGATTCGACATGTTACAACAATGACTTGGTCATTATAACGACTCGATAAGTTACACAACGATTTGCTTGTGTAACGATTCGATAAGTCACAACAATGACTTGGTCTATGTAATGATTCGGTAAAGTAAAACAACGATTTGATCACTACATCGACTCGATACGTGAGACAACGATTTGGTTATAACGACTTGTTCATAATGATTTGCTTATACTCTCATAACGATTTGTCACTACAACGATTTGGTTATGATTGTATAACGATTTATGTTCACATCGATTTACTTATACATATGCAACGATTTACATAAACAATGACTCATTAACAATGATTTCATAAGTCGTACTTACAACGATTTCATGAGCTATAACGACTTGATATTTAAACATATTTCAAATATTTTGAATGTCAAAGTCTTCCCTCGCTTTTGTCCGATATCCATGCATTTATTATGACTGAACATTTCACTGCACAATGCATGCTCAGATATCTTATATTCCTATGCTTATATTGGAAACATCTTTTTAGAAAGTAGAATGGCATTTCTATTTTGATGTATATTCATCCTAACGTTGACTAACAACAAGAGACAGCGTAGCTGTCTATCATTCAGCATTTATTGTGTGCAGGTCTCTGACAGCACAACCATTTACAACGTTGGACAAAATGAAAGATAAAGGATATCGAGAAGGATCTTCTCTTTGCATGCATGGAACGTAAAGGACCGTTGACTAGAAGCTCTACAATACCATGCAGTCTAACGTATACCAGAGCATAGAGACAACGAACATATCAACGGCTACTTCCTCAAGAGAAGATATATATTCAAGTCTGAAGACTCTAAGAAGATAACTTTTGAGGAGAGCAATCTTTCACGTAAAAAGAGTCTCAATAGAAGAGCGATTTTGATTCCAACTCTTGTGTAGCTCTTGCTCTCATCATTCCTGTTCAATTCCTTGGAGAGCACCTTTGAGTTCTGAGATTTTCTTTCATTGTAGATCTCTTACTCTCAGTCTCTGCCTCAGATCTAGATTTGTTGTAAACTAGGTCTAGGGGCACTTCGCCTGACTTTCACACATTGTTTGTGTTGTTCCTCTTCGGGTTGAAGAGAAAACTTGTAGGTAACAGGTCGTTTTATTCCCTTCGGGTTGAAGGAAGACCTGGGTTCTAGGGTGTCTCTTCAGGCTGTGAAGAGAAGGCCAGCTGCGGCTGGATATGTAAGTGTCCTTGAGGGGGACTGTACCCTTGGGTAGTGGAATCCTGAGTTGTTGCTCAGGGGTTGGACGTAGGACTCCTGTGGAGAGGAGGTCCGAACCACGATAAAATCCTTGTGTAGTGTGATTGTTTGTTTGTGTTTGGCGTGTTCTTTACTACTAACACTAACAGTCAAATGTAGTGTTTTTGTGTGAATATTTTTGTTGACAGGTTTAGATAATCAAAGTTTAAGAATCCCATTCAGCCCCCCCCCCTCAGGGCTTGCTAGCTGGGCAACAAGTGGTATCAGAGCTAGTTTCATCGACAAAGAAGATCTAACGATCTGAAGAGAAAAGATCAAATGGCAGCCCAAGGTCACATTGAAGGTCAGTCGGTCAACATGCCACCATTGTTCGATTGTGAAGACTATACTTACTGAAAAACAAGAATGGAGTTCTTCCTACAAGGACTTGATTATCAGATTTGGTCCATTATAGAAGAAGGAGATCTTCTGGTCACAAACGAGAAAGACAAATGGACGGAAGATGACAATAAAAAGATCTCTCTCAACTGTAAGGCCAAAAGCATATTGTGTTGCGCTCTTAGCAAGAAAGAGTTCAACCGTACATCTGCCTGCAAATCCGCAATAGAGATGTGGGAGAAGTTGAGGATCACGTATGACGGGACTGACAAAGTGAAAGAAACTAGAATAGATATTCTGGTGACACAGCACGAGAGATTCCAGATGCAACCAGGAGAAACAATTACTCAGATGTACAGTAGATTCACTAATATTAAAAATGGATTGGCTGGTCTTGGAAAGACATATGAAATGGGAGATATGGTCAGAAAGATCTTAAGATCCTTACCAGCCTCGTGGACTCCTAAAGTGACAGCAATAGAAGAGGCTAATGATCTAAAGAGAATGTTACTGGAGAAACTCATTGGGTCCCTAATGGCCCACGAGATCAACATGGAAAGGTTGGGAGAGTCGTTAAGTAGAAAGAAACATTCCAACGCTCTCAAGGAAGAAGAAGTTGCATCAGAAGAATCTTCAGATGATAATGAAAGCATAAGAAGTAGTGAAGATGTGGAAGCTCTCCTCTCCAAAAGATTACAAAGGATACTTGCTAAAAAGAAGTACCAGTCCGGAAGAAGATACTTCAAGAAAAACAAAGATTTTAACAAGCCAGAAGGAAAAGACTCAAAGAAAGCTAAGCCCATTTATTATGAATGCAAGAAGCCCGGACATATCAAGGCAGAATGTCCGAAGTTCTAGGAAGTTCAGAAGATACAAGAAGAAAGCCATGGCAGCAACTTGGGACAACAGCAGCGACTCTGACAGTGAGTCGAGCTCAAGTGGAGATGAAGAAGAAAAGGCCAACCTGGCCTTCATGGCTAACATCGATGATAAGGTATCATCTGACTCTTCTTTTTCTTCATGCAATGAATCTGAATCCGACAGTTTAGAAGATGCTTTTAACGAACTATATAGTAAATACAAAGATGTGTGTAAATTGCTAAAAGTCAGTAAGAAAAATCATGCTTGCTTGGAAAACACTAATTCAATCTAAAATCTGAAAGCGAACAACTGGAAAAATAAATTTCTGAGCTAAAAAAAAGAAACGATTTATTGTGTGAAGACTTGAAAGTAAAAATGAAGAAATAGAAAAAATTTAAAATAAGGAAATCATAAGTAAATTAAACCAAGAAATCAATACATTAACAAAAGAAAACGAATAACTGTCCAGCACATTAGAAAAATTTACAAATGGTAAAACAACATTAATACTAAAAGGAGCTAGAAGATCAGGCAAAAAGAAATATGGGTTAGGATACATCCCTCTTGATAATGAAGAAGCCGTAGTACATCCTAAAATTTATCCAACACCCAAATTTGTAGCCGAACAAGACATTGCATATAAGTCAAACTTTAAATATATTCCAACTGAAAAAATAAGTAAAATACCTTACTGTAGCCACTGCAACAAATTAGGTCATATTAAAATAACATGTCCAACTAAACATAAAAGATGGATAATGAAAAGGAAAAATGATGATACTAACCAATCAGGACCCAAAAGAACTTGGGTACCTAAAGTTTAGTGTTTTTCACCACGGGGAAGCCTTCAAGCATCTAAATGGTACCTGGATAGCAGGTGCTTAAGGCATATGACAGGGAACAGAAAGCTGTTCTCCCATCTCGAAGCTAAAGAAGGCACAGTAACATATGGAGATAATGGAAAAGGGACAGTCATTGGATGTGGAACAATTGGCAGTCAAGGCAGGACTCTCATAGAGGATGTTCTATGAGTAAAAGGACTCAAGCATAATCTAATCAGCATCAGCCACCTGTGCAACAAAGGCCACCAAATCAAGTTTCAAGAATCAAGATGCAGCATTATAAAAGATGATAAAACTGTGTTTGAAGCCTACAGAGAGAAGAATCTCTATGTACTCCATTTGGAAGAATTAAAAGATCAGGATGTGTGCCTTGCCGCAAGCAAGAATCATTCAGTGGAACTTTGGCACAGAAGATTGGGGCATTGTAGCTTGGATAGAATAAGAAAGCTAATCAAGAGAATCTTAGTGGAAGGTCTGCCCAAAGTAAGCACTAGGATGGAAGGCGTCTGTGAGCCATGTGCAAAAGGAAAGCATACTAAATCATCCTTTAAGTCAAAGACTATGGTATCAACCTCAAAAACTTTGGAACTACTGCATATAGATCTATTTGGGCCGATGAGGACCACAAGTCTCAGTGGAAAGAACTTCGGATTCGTCATAGTGGATGACTACTCCAAATTTACATGGGTATCATTCTTGGAGCACAAGGATGACACATTTGACAGTTTTGTCAGCTTCAGTAAGAGAGTTCAGAAAACAAGAAGTATACCATTGTCAGCATTCGATCAGATCATGGAGGAGAATTTCAGAATGAAAGATTTGCAAAGTTCTGTGATGATCAAGGAATAGAACATAATTTCTCGACACCAAGGACACCGCAGCAAACTGGAGTTGCTGAGAGAAAGAATAGAACCCTATTAGATATGGCAAGGACTATGTTGTCAGAATATAATTTACTAAGGTATTTTTGGGCCGAAGCCATCAACATAGCATGCTATATAATCAACAGAGTGATGATCAGGCCAATCCTGAAGAAGACTGCATACGAGCTTTATAAGCAGAAGAAGCCAAAGATCAGTCACTTCAGAACATTTGGATGTCCATACTTTATCCACAACAATGGAAAAAGAGATATTCGTAAGTTGGACTCAAAATCTGATGAAGGTATATTTTTGGGGTATGCTTCTAAACCCAAAGGATATAGAGTATTTAATAAGCATAGTTTATTAATTGAACAAACAGTGCATGCTATTTTTGATGAAACTAACCCTTCCTTGATGATACAGATGAATTGTCGAAGAAGTTAAAGAATACATCCATTGAGGACAAGGAAGG
Organism: Colocasia esculenta; assembly: GCA_014218235.1. NCBI lineage: Eukaryota > Viridiplantae > Streptophyta > Magnoliopsida > Alismatales > Araceae > Colocasia > Colocasia esculenta. The sequence continues at coordinate 23,996,672 of CM024761.1, read as the reverse complement.
TCCACCCTTGGAGGATCTACAACAAAAAGATATATCACATGATAATCTTCCAAAGGAATAGAGATACAAGAAGATCATCCATTGGATAACATTATTGGAGATCCATCGGTTGGGGTAAGAACTAGAGGTAACGTAATCCCATGTGATTATTTAGCCTTTGTATCTCAAATAGAGCCTAAGACAGTCAATGAAGTACTATCTGATGAATGTTGGATATTAGCTATGCAAGATGAACTTAATCAGTTCAAGAGAAACCAAGTATGGTCCCTTGTTCCGAGACCATCAGATCATCCTATGATTGGCACCAAATGGGTGTTTAGAAACAAAATGGATGAAGCTTGTGTGATCACTAGAAACAAGGCCAAATTGGTAGCTCAAGGCTATTCTCAAGAGGAAGGCATAGATTTCGATGAAACCTATGCACCAGTAGCCAGACTTGAGGCAATTAGGATTTTACTTGCTTATGCATCAGCATTGGATTTAAAATTATTTCAAATGGATGTAAAATCAGCTTTTCTAAATGGTTACATAAAGGAGGAAGTTTATGTAGAACAACCTCCTGGTTTTGATGATATCGATTGTCTAAATCATGTATTTAAATTGCACAAGGTTTTATATGGTTTGAAACAAGCACCTAGAGCATGGTATGAACGATTAAGTGTATTTTTGTTAAACCATGGATTTATTGGAGGAAAAGTAGATAGCACATTATTCATTAAGTCTAAAGTTAAAAATGTGTTACTTGTTCAAATCTATGTTGATGATATAATATTTGGTTCTACTGATGAATCTCTTTGCAAGTACTTTGAAAAGCTTATGCAGGGAGAATTTGAAATGAGCTTGATGGGAGAACTTAAATATTTCTTTGGATTGCAAATCAAGCAAGGAAAAGAAGGCTCCCACATTTGTCAAGCCAAGTACACCAAAGAGCTACTAAAGAAATTTGGTTTTGAAAATGCCAAGCCACTATCAACACCAATGAGCACATCTGCAAGGCTAGACAGTGATAAGGATGTTAAGAAAGTTGACCAAAAGCTCTACAAAGGTATGATAGGTTCATTACTTTATTTGACAGTTAGTAGACCTGGTATATTGTGTAGTGTATGCATATGTGCTAGGTATTAGGCAGACCCTACAGAGTCTCATTTAATTAGTGTCAAACGTATCTTTAGATACTTAGCAAGAACTCATGATATAGGTTTGTGGTATCCAAAATCATGTAAAATAAATTTAGTAGGATACTCTGATGCTGATTACGCTAGATGCTAGATAGATAGGAAAAGCACCAGTGGATGTTGTCAATTGTTTGCAGGTTGTTTGATTTCATGGTCCTCAAAGAAGCAAAATTCAATAGCACTGTCAATAGCTGAAGCTGAGTACGTGGCTGCTGGAAGCTGCTGTACACAACTCCTATGGATTAAGCAGCAACTTGAGGATTATGGGCTACACATCAAGACAATTCCCTCGTTGTGTGACAACACCAGTGTAATTAATCTCACCAAAAATCTAGTCCAGCACTCAAGGATAAAGCATATTGAGGTTAGATACCATTTCATTTGAGATCATGTAGCTAATAGTAATATAGACATTTCATTTATAGATACTCAAAATCAGTTAGCAGATATCTTCAAAAAGCCTTAGCTGAAGAGAGATTCACATCTCTTAGAAGAGAATTAGGCATGTGTAATTTGTGATAGATTTATCTATAAATAACTGAAATAATGATTATTTCAGAACATCAACTATCTATTCTCTCCTCTGAAATTAAGTGAAATCTTTAAAGATTCCTTGCATCATAAATTTCAATGGCAGTTCATTTTTTTTATATATTTTTCATCTCGAACCTGTCTCTGTTTTGTCGTTTTCCGCATTTATGGCGCCATCCTCTCAAAAGTCACTTTATCTTTATCTGATAAAACCCAAAATCTGTGTCACAAAGATTCACCTCCCGCTCTCATCTCTTTCAACTTGCCAGAGACGATAAACCCTATCGACTCCAGCATCGACTTCGTGTGATTTCAAAGCTTCCATCCCTTCCCGCGAAAAATCTTCTGAGGGATTTTTCTCCAATCCTCCTTTCGACCATCCAGAACCTTTTCCCATTCAAAACCATAGCCGTTTCTGGAGTTTCCAGCACCGTCGGGGGCTATGGGGCTGCTTTCCTCACCGCAGAGCAGCAGGAAAGGTTCGCTTCAGTGAGGACCAAGTTGTGCGGGCACAAGGCAGTGGATGTGGTTGATTTGGAAAAGACTGAGATGCACAACATTGTTGTTGCTATAGAGAGATTGAAGTGGACGAAGATGGAAACACTCTCAAAGGTAAGCTATCCAGACCTAGTCAAGGCGTTTTATGTTTGTTTGAAGTCTGAGAAAGACGGGTCTTTGATATCCATGGTCAAAGGAACTCATATTCGGATCTCGTATGAGCTATTGGAGTCCTTGTTTGGTGCATCCACCTCCGGTCACAGTGGAGTTCACACTGTTGACATTCAGGTGAAAGGTTTGGGGATTGTTGGTCCCGAGTTCAAGCTGAAAGATGGGAAGATAGACATTAATCAGTTGAATGCATTCAACCACTTATTGCATTTCATAGTATGTCAGATTCTGGTGCCCAGGAGTGCAACTTTCTCCACATGCACCAAGGCAGATTCCGACATGATGTTCTGGGCTATCGAGAACCAGAATATTAATATGGCAGAGGTTATCATAGAAATGATGAAATTTCAAATGCTCAGGTTTGGGACAAGAATAGTAAGTTAAATGTATCTCTTCCTTATGCTCACTTTCTAACCAAGATATTCCAGCACTTTGGAGTAAGTTTGAAAGGGGCAATCTCAGAGAAGATGGGCCAAGCTATCTGGTCTAGGAATCTTAGTGGTTAGTGTGCACAAGATTGAGGACATCCCTCAAGAATTCATTGAGCCCGTTGAGCAAACTGCAGAAGTTTCCACCCCCACTTCAGTTGTGGGATCCATCCTTAGAAGTGTGCTGGATTCTATCACCAGCACTCAAGGGGAGCAAGAAAGAGTTGCTGAAGAAGTCGGTAGCGAGGCTGTGGCATCAGGCCATATTGAGGATGTAGTTATGGAAGAAGCTCCCATTCAGGGGGAGCAAGATGTTGTACCTAAGGTTGGGGTAGCAGGCCACAATGAAGATGTGCAAATGGTAGATTCTCCTATTCAGAGGGAGCAATCTGTTGAGAAGGATACTCAGTCTCAGGGGGAGCACACTGCTAGTTCCCCTATTGATAATCAGTTTCAAGAAGGAATTGTGAAAAGCGCCTCAGATGAAGAGGCAAATGTTGATAATGTGGAGCCCATTGCTAGGGCAAATGACAAAGGGAAAGAAGTAGCTTCTGAGATTCCCCTCTTAACCAGGAAGCCACATAACAAGCTGAAGAGAAAGCAATTGAACATCAATCTGAAGCCTTTAATTGATAGAATGGATGAACAAGGAAAGATCTTATGCTCTGTGCAATCCGATATTGCATCTATCTTTATAAGCCAGAGTACTTCAACTAAGGAGATGGGCATGGTCAGAAATGCAGTTAGATGGGTGCGAAGTAAGCTCATAAGTATTAAGAAGTATGTAGCTTCTCTTACAGACTTGGTGAGGGCGCAGGTCATTCATGCCCCTCCTGCTCCTTCTACTGCAGAACATGTTGGCAGCCAAGGGCCATCATGGCCAAAAATTATTGAAGAGGTGGCAGCTTTAGGGTCAGCTGAGGCTATGGAGTCAGGGCCATCAGGGCCAGCTGAAGTTTTGTCTAGGCCACCTGGGCCAGTGGAATCAGAGGTTGTACCTGTCAGAGCAGAAGAGCAAGCTGTAGCTCCAGAGACCCCTGCTTCTTCTCCTCTTCCAACTCTAGTCCCTCCTTCTCCACCATCATCCTCCACAACACCTTCAGCACCTCCCACCTTCAAACAACCCATTCCAAGAACCATTTCCTCTCCTACACCCTTTCCTTTCCAGTCCTCCTCATCTCCTATTTCCTCCACTCACATTCCTCCTCCTTCTCTTTCATCTGAGGTTCCTCCAGCCTCCTCATCAACTGGAACCCCCTCTTCTGGTCCTTCGTCCTTTGGACCATCTGTTGTTCCTCCCTCTACAACTTACTCCTTCATCCATCCTCCTACTCCTCCCTCTTTTATCACTATTATTCCAGATTGTGGTCAAATTGATGCCCCTTTCCTTCGGGACATCAAAGATGAATTTGAAGTAGCTATCCTCCATTCAGTTTTAAAGGTTAGTACTCATGTTCATAGGACAGATTCTTCTAGTCCTATCCCTAAGAAAAGGAGACTAACTTCCACTCACTCCCTTTCTTCTGAACCTTGCTATCCACCCTTTTGGTTTTCTCTTACAGTAGATAATAAAAACAAACTGTTGTATAGAGAATTCCTTCAGAAAACTACCTTTGCCACTCTTCTTGGCCTTCCACATCTCAACTTAACAAACCACCTAAATATCATTCTCCCTCTCACTTCTCTTTCAAAATCTAAAAAATCCAAAATCTTCTCTGTGGCTGAGGCCAAAACAGAAGAGCAATGGGCTTGGGGCCACAAGATCTTGTACAATAAGTTTCTGAATGCCAGGTCAGCTAGGTTCCCTCCCCGGGATCATTCCTTGACTCTCTCAGAATGGTTCCAAATTCTTCACAAGGATACCTGGGCTCCATTTGTTCAAAAGGAGATCAAGATGATCAGGTATTTTCAAATGTTCAATGACTATCGATATCTCAACAATTTACCTGAAATTCAGCTTGGCCAATTCCGACAAGCTATTCATAATCTTTGTTCCCATGATGCTCATACCGAAGCCATCAAGGTCGATTTTGCTACACTCCAGTTGCCTGATGTAGTGTTTCTCCCTTCTCTTCATTCTCTGATTATGGACTCCGATGTTGGCTCCATCATTTTCAAGCGTTTTTCCAGAGTCATGGGGAGAATACATGTGCAGAAGGGTAATCTTGTCGGTTTCAATCAGTTCTTGTTCAGAGAGTACCATCAGGGCCACATAAATGCAAATGTTCTTGCCCCTCTCTTGTCAGAATGTGAGAGGTTATCTCCAGATGAGTGGGCCAGTTTTTATCCTCTTTCTGCTCAGCAGCTTGCAGATCTGAATGCTTCTCAGGCCAAAATTAACAAGCCTCCTGTTTCAACTGTTGATTTCTTGGACATGAACTCCATTCACCTTGTTCGCGATCCATTTGCTATTTCGGTTGAGAGATACAAGGTTTATGTTGCCATGAGACTTGAACTGAAGCAGAAGCAGCTCTTCTATCCTATTTCAAATGATCAGTTCCTTCAGCATGTCAATTTTGGCATCATTTGCCTCCTCAAAATGTCTCTTGACCAGAATGCATATGGTCCCTTCCTTTCAGATCAGAGGCAACTGCACATCCTGAGGATGGCTCCTGTCATGGGACCTTCCTATTCTATTGAGTTTGGAGCCTTTCAAGCTCACTTTGAAGAGCAGGAATGCCAGGCTTGGCCAATTATAACCCATCATGCCTCTCTTTTGTCTCCTGCTCACTATCTCCCAGTACCCCCTCAAGATTAATGTAAATCCTCTTCTTTGCTCTCTTATTTATCTTTTCTCTCTTTCTTTGTCTCATTATGGTATCTTTTTGCTTAGTGACAAAAAGAGGGAGAAAAATCTGTGTTTCTGAAATACATTTCTAATTTCATTTCAGAAAACTCACTTAGATTCATTTCAGATCATCTATGTTTTTGTGTTATGTTTTGTCATCACCAAAAAGGGGGAGATTGACGATCAGTTCATCCCCATATAATTTTATGAATTATATATCTGTTTTGGTGATTAACAAAACTTCAATAAAGTGTCATCTAACAAATTTTCATGAAGCTGAGGCACATGAAGTAAATCAGGCGAAATCAAGAAAATATGTAAGTATTTCTTACTTTGTAGCATTTAAAATACAGAGCAGGAAATTTCTCTAAGTACACATCGACTCTCTATATGCTACAACGATTTCATTAGAATCATATTGATTTCATAACGATTTGATAAGTGAGAACAACGATTTGCTCTCACAACGATTCTGTTTCTCATAACGATTTGAAAAATGAGAACAACTATTTGCTCTCACAATGATTTGATAAGTGAGAACAACGATTTGCTCTGACAACAATTTGATAAATGAGAACAATGATTTTCTCTCACAATGATTTGATAAGTGAGAACAATGATTTGCTCTCACAACGATTCGGTCTCACATCGATTTGGTAAGTGAGAACAACGACTTGGTCTCACAACGATTTGTCTTTCATAACAATTCGATAAGTTCCTCATCGATTTGGTATTCATAACGATTCGATAAGTTTCACATCGATTTGGTATTCATAACAATTCGACAAGTTACAACAATGACTTGGTCATTATAATGACTCGATAAGTTACACAACGATTTGCTAGTGTAACGATTCGATAAGTCACAACAACGACTTGGTCTGTGTAACGATTCGATAAAGCAAAACAACGATTTGATCACTACATCGACTCGATAAGTGAGACAACGATTTGGTTATAACGACTTGCTCATAACAATTTGCTTATACTCTCATAACGATTTGTCTCTACAACGATTTGGTTATGATTGTATAAAGATTTCTGTTCACATCGATTTACTTATACATGTGCAACGATTTACATAAACAATGACTCATTCACAACGATTTCATAAGTCATACTTACCACGATTTCATGAGCTATAACGACTTGATATGTAAACATATTTCAAATATTTTGAATGTCAAAGTCTTCCCTCGCTTTTGTCCGATATCCATGCATTTATTATGACTGAACATTTCACTGCACAATGCATGCTCAGATATCTTCTATTCCTATGCTTATATTGGAAACATCTTTTTAGAAAGCAGAGTGGCATTTCTATTTTGATGTATATTCGTCCTAACGTTGACTGACAACAAGAGACAGCGTAGCTGTCTATCATTCAGCATTTATTGTATGCAGGTCTCTGACAGCACAACCATTTACAACGTTGGACAAAATGAAAGATAAAGGATATCGAGAAGGATCTTCTCTTTGCATGCATGGAATGTAAAGGACCGTTGACTGGAAGCTCTACAATACCATGTAGTCTAACGTATACCAGAGCATAGAGACAACGGACATATCAACAGCTACTTCCTCAAGAGAAGATATATATTCAAGTCTAAAGACTCTAAGAAGATAACTTTTGAGGAGAGCAATCTTTTACGTAAAAAGAGTCTCAATAGAAGAGCGATTTTGATTCCAACTCTTATGTAGCTCTCGCTCTCATCATTCCTGTTCAATTCCTGGGGAGCACCTTTGAGTTCTGAGAGTTTCTTTCATTGTAGATCTCTTACTCTCAGTCTCTGCCTCAGATCTGGATTTGTTGTAAACCAAGTCTAGGAGAACTTCACCTGACTTTCACATTGTTTGTGTTGTTCCTCTTCGGGTTGAAGAGAAGACCTGTAGGTAACAGGTGGTTTTATTCCCTTCGGGTTGAAGGAAGACCTAGGTTCTTGGGTGTTGTATTCCTCTTCAGGCTGTGAAGAGAAGGCCAGCTACGGCTGGATGTGTAAGTGTCCTTGAGGGGGACTGTACCCTTAGGTAGTGGAATCCTGTATTATTTCTCAGGGACTAGACGTAGGACTCCTGTGGAGAGGAGGTTCAAACCAGGATAAAATCCTTGTGTAGTGTGATTGTTTGTTTGTGTTTGGCGTGTTCTTTACTACTAACACTAAAAGTCAAACGTAGTGTTTTTGTGTGAACATTTTTGTTGACAGGTTTAGATAATCAAAGTTTAAGAATCCCATTCACCCCCCCCCTCTGGGCTTGCTAGCTGGGCAACACTGTGAGCTTTCCATTTGTGAAGTCCACACACTTCAATAAATTAGATGAATATCCACCAGGGACTTTAATGTTCCTTACAAAGTCACAAATCTGTAACCTTTGTGTTATATTCAATGTGAAAATCGCTACAGGTAGTTTTCCTCCTTGATCTGTCGACACATGCAGTTGCTGATGTATCCCCCAATCTTCTAAGTCCATTCGTGCCTTAACTGTGTCCTTACTGTAACCAGATCCAAGTAGATTTAAAGTACCCAAAAGATTGTCGCAAATATTTTTTTCGATATGCATCACAACTAAATTATGACGGAGAAGCAGATTTTGCCAGTATGGTAACTCCAAAAAAAAAATACTCTATTTTTTCCATCCTTTCAGTTTATTAATGTCTTTCTTAAAAGTCTTGCCAAATCTTGTAATAGGCACCATCTGTTGGTGTTGCTCCCACACTTTACGACCATTCAAAAATTTTGGAGCTTTCCTAGTGTAGATACGCGATTTTGACTTCACCGCGGGCAAATTTCATATTGCGCCATAATGCCACAAATGGCCCTCCTTTTGCCTTGCAAGAGTAATTTTCCCATCATTCTGAATCACCCAATTCCTCCCCAGTGCTTCCCCTTCGTTTCCAAGGCTCTTCGGAGGTCGTGGGCAGAAATTCATAGTCGCATCGGGTCTAGTGGTCACGTTTATGAAGGAATCTGAAACGTGTCGGTTTGGGTGGACGCGACTCTACATCGATTATGAGGCTTATATAGATTCCCCTTCATGCGTCGGGTCCTCCCGACGCTATTTTATCGATTGATGCTTAACGCGTCGGCTCGATATGACGCGACTCTAATTTCCATATTCGGAAAGTCCTTTTCGCGTCGTGTCGTACCGACGCGACTCAGAGTGATTCATGTACGCATCCGCCATCTTCGACGCAATTAAAAGGCAGAGCCTAAGTGTACCACCTACATCCGTGGCATTTAAGAGTTCCCACGTAGCCAAATCATGACAATTTCCAAAGAGCGTCTAGGTAGGACGCCGCGTTTCTACAGCCCGTCAAATCAAAGGATGATCCTGTCAGAAGTTATGATCCGATTAAGAAACGCAGCGCCCATGCCCGACGCGACTCTGAACATACCTGTAGGCTACACTTGTCACATGAAGTTGACTTTTACGTCGTGGCAGCCTTCTCGGACGCATTTCCATCATTAACGCATCCGCCATGTCCTACGCGATTCACAGATTTCTGCCTATAAATAGACCCCCGAGGTAGCTATTCAAAAAAAATAAAAATCCCCCCCCCCACAGCGAAGCCCTGCCGGATTCTTCCCCCTCTCCCCCATAGCGGCGGAGCCTTGCTGGACTGGCGACTCGGCTTCCGGACCGCGACGATCGTCTACCATTCCACGTCAAGCTGCGTCCTCATTCCACGGAGTTCAGAGCCGGCGTCCCCTCCGTCATCCTCACGCGAACCGGAGCGAAGCGAGAGGAAGCTTCTTCCTCCTCTTCATCTGTCCAATCAGCCACGCCTCCGCGCCATCCAACATTCGGGGAAGCACCCCCTCTCCCCTTTCTTCGTTTATATCAACTCCTCCGAGCTCCACGTGGCTCTTCTTTACTCCCTTTTTATACACACACACACACATGCATGCATACACAAGCACACCCATACCTACCTCCTAGGGGTTTAAAAGCCACCACGCGGTAAGTACATTTCCATGCTATTCATTCATTTCATTTATTTATTTAGATTTGATACTACACACTTGTGGCTAATCCCCTCTTTCTTTATTTTTTGTCTATTTTTGCAAGGGTAATCAAAACAAGGAAAATCGCCTTCTACCACGGCCGGCCGTGCTCATAGAAGAAGAGGAACCCACATCCCCGCGCAACCTCCCACGCTCCAAGAGGTATTCCATGTGATCATTCCTCTCCATTTCACATCCTCGCGTGCATCTCCATTCGGTACCCTCGCGTACCTGGCGATCGTAGATCTTTTCCTTTTATTTTCCACATGTCAATATTTATTTCCACTTCATCCCTCTTTGTGCTCCATTGCTCTTCTTTCTTCCCCTAAAAAAAGGGGGAGGAACGAAAAGCCGCGTCCACAAATTGTCGATCACGGTGGGAATTCTTTTCGCGCTTTCCTTTGATTACCCCCTCCTTCGTGCCCCACATGGCACTCTCCTTGGCACCCTCGCGTGCCCCTCCTTCTTTTATATTTGCTTCATACCTTGCAAAAGTATGTTGTGTGTTTGATTCCTTTTTTTCTTGTACATCTATCCTATTTACTGCTTTCTTTTTCAGTTTTTGGGTTGCCTTTGAAATCGCGTCCGATATAGAGGGTGCGATTCAGTGTTTAGTAACGCATCCACCTAACCAGACGCGTTTCATTTCTTGTTGCGGCGGCTAAGTCTGATATGTTTCTATTTGACAGTTCGTCCACAGGGACCAGACGCGGGCCTGGCAGCCTTCTGGGGCTTTCAGAACCGCGTCCAGATGACTAGACGCGATGCAATTTGAGTCACAGCGTCTGTGCCCGACGCGATTCTATCTGCTGACAGAACGTGCCCCTTTGCCATTTCTGTGTTATCTCTTGTGCATACAGGGCATTCTACATCGGTCGGGGGACCTTCTTCCCTCATATCCTAGGCTCCATACACCCTTCCGGTGAAGGCAAACTCTCCATTGGGCATTCCGTCCCTTTGGACTAGCGAACCTTCTCCCGGAACGTCGTAAGTCTCCGTACCTCGTGGATTCCCTCACGGTCGACCGAGCTGGTTGTACCCCTCCGTTGACCCGAGTTAGCTATCCCATTGCATGGTGAGAGGTGAGCTTAGTTGTACCCCGAACTATCCATCTTCTATCCAACTAAGGTCTCACCTGGAGTGGCACATGTTCATTCAATCCATTAATTAATTGTGAAACTCCTAAAATGGGCATTAAGCATCATAACTTGTTTGAACCATATTGATTGACTATATCTTTGTTCAACTTGATTTGATTGTTTGCTTTGTTAAAAATGGACACATATCATCTTGCTAATTTCAATATGGACTATGAGGATGATGTTAGATATTCATCTTTTCGATCCCATGTCCGTCCATCTCACTACCGTGAGGGACAACCTTACACTTCCTATGGTTATGTGCGCACACCGCGCACTAACCAATTTGATGTCCCCTCGCATTTACCTCCAATCAAAACCCAGTAAGAGCCTTCCCCCCGCCGTGATCCCACTGTGCAAAATGCCTTGCATGCACTTGATTAGCTCACACCTCAACAACTAAATCTGATACATTCTTTGGTTGAGGGTGTGACTCCTCCTCTCCCTCCTTCTCCTTGGCACTCGCCTCTATATATTCTGGTGACTTCGCCACACCCCCCTGTACATTCTTCATCACCTCGGCCCCCTGGCCATTTGCACCCCTGCGCTCCGATCCGAACAGACCAACCCTTGGGAAGGCCCACTAATTCAATGCCACCCCCATGTACTCCTTCACATGCCCAGTGGCAACCCACTCCACTCCAACATGCTCTTCTCCAGAAATTGAACAATCTAGAGGGTCAAATCAATAAGCTTTCCAATCCCACGGGTGACCCCGTCGCCTCCATGCCCGCTCTCCCTCAAATTTATATACATCCTTCGGAGATGCCAACATACCGATTGTACAATGGCACGGGTGATCCCTATCTTCATATCAAAGAGTTTCTCTATGAGTCTTCACATTGGCAGTGTGACCCGATCACCCTGGCATATTTATTTAGAAAATCTCTTGGCGGCCCTGCACTCGAATGGTTCTACTCCTTAGAGCCAAAAGAGGCAGGGGACTTTCGCATCCTACATAAAAAATTCCTTCAAAGGTACAAAGACCGTGTTAGTCCTTATCTGTTTATCACGGATCTAGCATCCGAGAAGATGAGGGCTAACGAGGAATTTGACCACTTTGCTGACCACTGGAGGTCGATGGCCCTTAAAATGTAACATGTGCTCTCGGAGTCAGAGAAAATCAAAATCATTATTTCCAACTCCACTCCGAGGTTCAAGTACATCCTGGCCATGAACCAGATCACTACCATGGAAGAGCTCTATGAGCGGGGACGTTACATCCAGACACATCTGATAGACTCCCCCATCGTGGACCTATTCGATCAAATTAACTTGAGAAAGAATGGGTCAGTGGACGCCATTGACCATCCACCTCGCCACCCTACAACATCTACTCCATATACACCTCCACAAACTCACATTTACCATAACATGCTTCCACCTAGGCATCCACTGATTCGTCCTCCTCGGACACAGCAACCTCCAATTGGGTCGTACGATGCCCCCATAAATGAAGAAGCTCTTGTGCCCCATGATGCACCTGCTCCAATACCCGTACCAGCTCCAGCTCCCATACCTCCACCCCAGCCTGTTGCTCGGGCCGAGGTTGCCAACAACCAACCCATCCAGGAAATGATTTGGTATTACGATGACGAAACTTCTGAGATCATGTTCGTACGATCCATTATCATCAAACCATCCATAATTAAACCTCTACCCACTATCACACTAATCATTACACCTCCCACACCGCCAGCACCACTAGCAACGCAACCCGAGCAAAACCTCCCTATCATACCATTACACCTCCACCAGCCATACAACCTTCCATTCCATCCACATCCACCTCCATCCAACGGAGCGGGTGCAAAGTTTTGAGGAGCAAACAGTAGGGTCAGGAAAAGAAGGAAGTCCCGGGACCGGGCATGCTATTCAAGATGCAAGAATATATCCCTCGCATGCCGGTCATTGTTTCCATACCAGGCACATTCACTAAGGGGAAGTCCTCCCCTCTACCCATGGCCGTCAAGAGGCCATCTAATCATATGCCGATCATCCTAGTTGCCAACTATACTCAACTCCATGTGCTTATAGGGAATCTCTCCCTCCAAGCTCTCATGACCCCTCACACCATTGTTGTGAACCTTCCCACGCTAGTGAAGGGGTCAACTAGTCAGATTGTGCTTACTCATTCCAAAGCCAAATCCTTGGCACAATCAATTACCCAAGGGGTCGCGCCCCTTTCCAAATCAAACACCATACAATCTTTGGGCACAGTCCCCACATTGTTGCTTCCAAATCTATCAGTGGAACTCCCCACTATTTCCTTCAACTACATTCCAAGGGAGTTGCCACTATTGCTTGAAACTCCGGCGGAAGTTAACAATCCTTCAATCATTGAGAGCAGTTCAAATCATCCGAGAAAAGCAAGACAATCCACCCGCTGGGCAAAACATTATGTGAGGAAGTATCTGAGGGTCAAAACGTCGATTCCCAAGTGGAGCCCCAAACGCCGGGCAAGGCAAAAGACCATGGGGCCTCCTCCACCTTCTTCTTTTTCATTTCAATCATCTTTTGTGCTTCTCATCACCTTTCCGTGGGTTCTCCACATTCCCTCCCTACGAGAGGCATTTTATTTCCATCTTTTTTATGACCCACTTGTAGGTACCGGGCATCGCGCCCCTTTTTGTAATCCATATTCTCCGCCTCGTGCCCCTCGAGGCACATCGTTATGTTCCCGCCATTCTCCCTTCCATGCCCACGTGGCACAACCCATTGTTTTCACCCTCCGTCTAGTACCCCACGTGGCACATCCCCTTCTTGTGCCCCACGCGGCACCTCTTCTTTTCGCGCCCCACGCGGCGCACCTTCCTGTTTGGCCCCTCGCGGCCCACTTGTCCCCTTCTCTCCTCCGGCCCATCCAGATCCTTTTCCTCTCACTGGGCACCGTGCCCTCCTTCTTCTTCTACTCCCCCTGGTCCCGCCAGAGTCTCCAAATTCTTTCCGCAATTCCCTCCTTTCCATTTTCAATCAGGTCATCCGACCTTTCTCCCACTATTTTCGGGGTTTTAGCCCCCATATATCTTTCTAACTTCCAAATAAATTTGTACATTCTTTAAAAAAACCTCTGAGTCTCACCCCAGCGTAGGGCCTTCGTCCTCCCTTTTTTACCCTCCAAACTCTTATTTTGACAAGCTATTATATTGCTTATCAGTGTCAAAATCAAAACCAAAAAGACAAAACAAAAAAATGAATATTCAATATTGCCATGCTATCGTAGCATTTTGCTTATAAGAGCTCCACGCAAGGAGTCCAAAATTCCCTCCCGGGTCATTAAGGTTTGCCCTTGACATGGGCACTCACACACCCTTCACGGCGCCCCAAAGCCGACTGCTTCGGAAGACACCGTCACTGTCACTGTCATGCCTGAAAGGCACGAAAGTCTATTTCTCCTCTTATTCGGCCAAGATATGGGTAGTAGAGGTAGTCTGGGCAAGGCAACCAACCTGAAGCACTCCCTCATGAGAGGATATCTTAAAATGGGCAATTCAAATGACCAATAAAAATCAAGTCAAATGCATGTCAAGAGTGGCAAAGTCCCCGCAGAGATCCAAATGGACCTGGACATATGCATGCAAAATCAAAATCAAACCAATCAATCATAACAGGGCATGGCAAAGAGCGACAAAGTCCTCGCGGAGATCCAAATGGACCCGGTCGTACGCATGTCCCTATCAACAAAATGGTCATCAAATTAATTCCAAAAGCCCCAATAATCAAGTGAGATTGAATCTTCTGACAGTTGTGCCAAGGAAGAAAGTCAAACCCAACCTCTCAAATACCCATATCAAGCTTATCTCCAAACCTTCCTCCCTTCTCCTTGTCAGACTTAGTCACCCTTTTCAGGCATAGCTTTGGTAGCGGCACTGTTAGCCACAACCAATCAGCCCTTGGGCACCACCTTAAATGCACACCCTACTCTAGGCATTCTTTAGTGAAACGGGAGGTGACAAGGACCTCTCGCTGTAATCACGGGGATTAACGCCCCCCCCCCCTCGACACGAACAAGCACTATAACTGGTGGTGTGTGAACATGGAATGTGATCGCCACCTAGCAAGCAGCCTTATGAATGAAATGAAGATGGCTAACTTAACTAGGAAACGGAGAGAGAACTAGGGCGAACCTGATGTCGCGGCGGCCTTAGCGGTCGCGACAACATGATAACGCGTCGCCCTTGGTGGACGCGTCTCCTTGTCGCGTCGCCCTCCACCGTCGCGTTCTCTTCTGTGCAGGAGATGATGGATGGGACCTTCTTCCCATCCTCCAGCCGGCTAGAGGATGAGAGCTCCTCGTGGATCTTCACTTGGGTGCCTGCCAAAACAATAAAAACAAGAAATAAAACCCTGTTAGACTATGTTCAATGTAGTAACCATTCTTAAATGAAAGAACAATGTGAAGCATGAAGGGAACGGACCTGGGGGTGGTTTTTAAACCCCTTTGGGTGTAGGAAAACGTGGGTGTGTGCTGAACATGTTCTATCTAAGAATAACATGAAAGATGCATGCAGAAGAAGGGGAAAACGAAAAGGAGAGAGTGAGCCCCATTAGGGCGACTCCTTGGCATGATTGCAGCTTGACGGATCGTCCAAAAGCTTCAGGAGAGGGTGCTGAAGTCACCCTTCTCACGTCCCGTGCTTCATAGATGATGAAATGGGTTGCTTTAGTGGAGAGGGATGTGAGGGAAATGGAGGAGAAGGGTGTCTGCGTGGCTAAGTATCTGTCAAAGGAAATTTCGGCAGCCCTTCGGGGTAACAAATGAGGCTCCCTTCGTCCTTCAGGAGGTGCCTTTCTTTTATAGAGCCATGAGAGAGAAATGGGTGATATTATCTCTTAAAAAAGGGTCAAATTTTGGAATGAGAGATAATGGCCTTTTAAAACTGTAAGGGAGAGTCCAAGGGATCCTCATAAGAGTCCCTATGGCTAGAATCTCGCCCCAAGGGGTTGAGATATCTCCTAGGGATAAAGCTGGGTCAATAGGAGGATAAATGGGAGGTTGTTGCGGAGTCTGGTGCACTCAGGCATTGTCGCGGCGTATCGTGGGGACGCGACTAGAGACGCGGCAGGTCGGGGCGTCACGACAGTAAACCCACGTGCATGGATATCATGCATGGGCTGTCGCGGCGTCCAGGACCGTCGCGACTAGAGTCGCGGCGCTACGATATGTCGCGACTAGGAAATCGAATTATTTTGGATTTATCAGTCAATCACACAACAGAGATATGAGTTATAATTGCACACGGACTCTCCAAAATGATAATGGGCAGGATTTCAAGGCAATTTTGAATGGTTAATGAGCTCAATCAAGGCTAATGATGGGCTCAAGGTGAGTGACCAACTAGGGGCTAACTAGGATAACATGAAATGTGGTTCAACCGATTAGTCGGAACCGGGTGTCTATAGATTGCCCCTCCTTGGCTTCCTCTTTGCAGGGTAGCGAAGCGGAAGTGGAGTGGAGATGTCATGAAGTGACAGCAAAGCGGAAATGACGCGGAGTGGACTGAAAAGTGGGAGCCAAGGTAAAGAGACACCCGGTCTAACTAACAGGCAACTGGAATTTTCGTGAAAACCCCGAGTCAGCTACTCGAGCAGGATGCCAAGAAGAACGAGTCTGGACGAGAAGGAGAAAAGAGGAGGACGATCAACCCCTCGATTGAGAGGTACCCTAGCCGATTGGCCTGCAGGTTTCGCCTTGGAGGGACATGTGCGTGCCAGGCAGGTAACTCATGACTCTATCCTGGGAACAGTTCGCAACCAAAATGGATCAAAGGAATAGGATGAAAATTTTGATAGAGAATCCAGACAGGGAAATTCTTATCAAACTGGCGGGAACAACTCACTCGGAAGCAAACCTTCTGATTCGGAGTGGAATTGGATTTCATGTTTGGAAACTTGAGGATGATTGGGCACTCAACAAGGGCTCATCAAAAGTCAGGAATGAGTCAGGAAAACTCAAAGTCCTACATGATGTATGCTGGGCTGAAATAAAGAAATCATCAAAATAAATGCAAATAAAGGGAGAAAATAGAAAATATATCAAGGATAATATTGTTAAGCCAAATAAGAACGGGTCAAGAGACTACCTACAACTGCAGTGCAGGCCTGAATCCATCGTTCCGAACATAAACAACTCAACGGCCTATCCAATGATTAATAATGTGTACCTAGATCATCACTGTTTTTGGTAAAGGGGAACTCAAATCCCAGAACACATTGAGAACCAGCCGGTCCTTGAAATGATATAATAAGTAGAATACCATATAGTAATGCGAGGAGTGGGGATAGAAATACTTACCTGACTTACCTGTGCCGAAGTCCCCCCTTTTTTGATTTTCGGAATTTCTAATTTTTTTGGATAAGAAACAAACACAATCAACAAAACTGACAATATATATTCACAATTATAAACAAACAAACAAACATACACCCAAGGCACAGGCATGAAAACAGACCCCCCAGGTAGAGAGGCAACACTATAGATGACCGCGACATAGTCATATCAGCCCGCCCTATCGCAACCTAATCGCGTTAGATCGCGCCGTCGCGACTTGGACCGAACCCAGAAAGACAAGGAAACCGGAGCTTATCCTCATCCTAAGACATCTAGACTAACACTAGGACTCCTAAACCTCTTCTAATGCTATCCTAACACCTAGTTTCGGGATTAGAGTAGGAGTGGACCTCTCTAGAGTCTATAAAAGAAGGATTTAAGGGGCTAATCCTGCAGCTAATCCTTAGCCTCTCTTCTTTTCAAATTTCTTCCCCTGTTTTCTCTCTTTTGCCACCATGAAGAGAAACTACTCAGCTTTTCAAGAGGAGATCCTCCCTACTCCGGTCCAAAGGCTGCTAGGGAGTCATATGCCAATTTTCAGCATCTCTCCGACATCCCGGGGCACATCTACATGCGCCCGGATCTCCAAGTAAGTGGCTTTTCTCAACTTCTGAGCTTTCTGCACTTATGTTCTGCTCTGTTTTGTTCTTCCCCGTTCTTAAACTCTCCTCTTCTTCTCCCCTTCAGATTTTGCCTGGTCAGAGGAGGTTCTCCAAGCTACCATGGCTCTCACCTATGCTGGAAATGCTTCCCCATGCTTCCATTGGCCACTTAAAGGAGTGGGGTCTGGCCACTACTCTGGTTCTCGCTAAGAAGTACGATAAAATCGTACATGTGTGGGATAGCGTTACGGCTCTAGCGGAGTTGTGGCATCCGCAGACCCACATGTTTCTCTTCCCGACGTTTGAAGCCACAATTCTTCTGGAGGAGTTGGAGGTGATGCTCGGCCTCCCACGGTATCAACGGGGCGAGGAACTTGAGGTTTCATATACCGTGGAGCCAATCAACTCTTGGAGCATCCTTGCGGAGATCACGACGAGGAAAACGGATTTGCACTCCATGACAAGCGGGATGCATGTCCACCTTCTCCCTATTTCACAATGGATTATGTCTCAATGCAAGCGTAAACACACAATTATCGGGCCATTTCCAAAGTGGCCGCGATCTGCATATGTGGGGTCATCCTTTTCCCCACGACGGACGGGGCTATCTCCTTTGCAAACCTCATAATCGTGGACTCCCTCTCAGAAGGTATGAGCATTGGACGAACTGTTTTGGGATTCCTCTATGCCGGTCTATCTTCTGCAGCTACGGGAGGTCCCTTCTTTGGCTCCATTATCGCCCTCGAGCTATGGATGGACGTTCACATTCAGTTCCGGGCAATGGAGGAGTTGGCCACGGAGTGCAAGACGATGCTCAACCATCCACTGGGTTTCATGGGCGGCCCTCTACGCATGAGCACCAAGGCGTGGTGTAAGACGGCGCAGCTGAAAGGACGGAAAGCATGGCGCGATTACTTCAAAAGGATGACCGTGGCAGAGTTTGACATGCGCCCCCGTTTCATGCACGGTCGGATGATTCATCTACCTCAGCGCACCGGGCTTGCCTTACGACTCTTGGGCAATGAAGCACTGGTTGCCTACAACCCAGACCAGTGCTACCTCCAATGCGGCGCAGCACTCACGGTGGTCCCCATCCTATCGCATTACCTATCTATCCAAGAGAGGAAGAGGGTGATGAGCAGGACGAGCGCGACGTGCGCAGCGCCGTCGTCCATTGGGAAGGATGCGCGAGGAGTGTTGTTCAAGCCGAGGTAGAGGAAGACGATGATGTGATCAAAGAATACGTTGAAGCTTTGAAGAAAATTCAGCCAGTGGCGGGGATCGTTTGAAATTCAATTGATTTGATTGTAGGCGAGGAATCAGATGGTAGATAGGAAAGGAATTAGAGCATTTGTATTTGATAGAAAGAATTAGTGAATGTAATGATTTGAATTGGAATGAACAAAACTGAATTTTCTGCCAGTTCAGATGGTTCGGTTGATGACGCGACACCCCTGGCAACCGCCTTCATAACACGTCAGGGCGGCTTAGTCGCGGCCCACCGTCCTGACGCGACTCAAACCGACCGATTCAAAATGCAAACGGCCCTTTCTTCCTTCCTTCCGGGTTTTCAAACTCAAAAGTCTTTGAGCCATCTTGCATCCTTTGCATTCTTGCTCTTCTCCACATCCTGACTTGCCCACAAGCTTGCTCACTTCAACATCGATCCACATGGAGGGAGGAAAGAACTCGGGTGAGGGTTCTTCGCGAAGGAAACGCCAGGCGGAGCGGCGGAGCTCCCGGCGCCAAACGGAGGTGCCTCCGGTCGAGGAGGAGGTGGATGTCGAGGAGATGGTGGTGGAAGAAGAAGAAGAAGCCCCGATCATGAATGTGCAGGAAGAACGGAGGAAACGCGCCAAGGCGATGAAATCGGTAAGTAAATCAACCTTAGGACCTTGTATGGATGTATAGAATTAGCAAACGGATCCCCTAGAGGGCAAATGTAGGGCAAGAAGCCCAAGAAAAAGAGGATCAAATGAAGGGGGCTCTGGCCGATCCGACCCTGATAACGCGTCAGCCCGACCCGCCGCGACATGGTGTCGCGATGGGGCGGGGCGTCGCGGCGACCCTGGCAGACGCGACCTCATCGCGGCCTCGGAAGGTGACATGATAAGGTCGCGGAGCCCCGCATCGTCGCGATAGTGTCGCGGTCGCCACGGCTACCGCGACTCCGACCGAATCATTAAACTGACTAGTTTTAACAAATGGAAAATGTTGCAGGGTGAGATGAGGGCCCGAGTGTCTTGGCTGATTGTGCTAGCTGTATACCTTGCATTTCCCCCCTTCCAGAGAGAGAGGGTAGAGGAGATGGGGTTCGGAGAGATCTTGGGGATGGAGAGAATGAGGGCGGATCCGGCCCTCACTCAGGCTCTGCGGAGCAGGTGGGATGCGGAGGTGACCGCCTTCACATTCCCATGGGGACATATGATCCCCAGCCTCGAGGATGTGAGACGGATCACCGGGCTCAGGACCTATGGGCGGCCAGTGAGTGGGTATACCTATCCTTGCTACCATGACCTCGCCCAGCGACTACTAGAGCTACCCGTAGAGCGCAGGTCTTCCCTAGTGCCTAGGGTACCCCTCCAGGAGAGCCTCGGGTTGTTCGATGTGGGGAAGGTAGCAGGAGAGAGCGACCAGGAGCACTTAGATAGGTTGACTTGGGTTAGCCGGAGGGAGCTAGCGAGTGAGCCCGGGGCGCAGGCGGATTTGGATTTGTGCCGCTTCCCGTGATTTTTCTTGGCAGACTGTTGTTTGGTACGAGGGGCGACGCGGTCCACTGCCGCTTCTTGCCTCTGCTGGCTGACCTAGGTGAGGTAGGGGGGTATGCCTGGGGAGCAGCTTTCCTAGCACATCAATTTGACAGCCTGGGTGCCTCGGAGCAGCAGACTTCGACGAGCGAGTTCTTCCCCTTCCTCCAGGTACTCACCTTCTCTTTGACCCTTTTGAATTGAATTGAATTCCTTCTAAACTTCCATCTAACTTGCTTTTCACCTTGCAGATCTAGTCTTACCTTCACCTCCCGTCCCTAGGGAGAGGTGAGCTCGCACGGCCAGGTCTGGTACCCATAGCACGCCGTTGGGATCCTATCCAGGATTCTCACAGCCTAGGGGACCAGCTCGAGCGTCTGTAGGAAGCTATTGATGGCTACCCCTACCTGGATGTAAGTGTTCTAACCTTTCCCTTTGATTAACTGCTTGATTTTATTGCTTGGTGACTGATCAGATTTGTTTTGCAGGTGGTTTGGCAGCCATACCTGGGGGAAGGTGATGAGGGACAGCCTTGGTTGGTGCAGGCCTGCCCCTACTTCGGTAGGTCGGTGTGGTTGCATGCACTTAACCTTGTGCTACCTCTTCACTTGTTCCTTTGCCAGCGCTCACTCGGCCTTCGGCAGAGTGCAGTGGAGTTCCCCACCCGAGACCGCTTTCGCAGGCCGGGTCGGAGTTTTCGGGCACTCCACGACACTACCGATTGGCGTGAGCGGGCGAAGGAGCAAATCAACAACTGGGAGCACAAGGAAAAGGCGGTCAAGTCCACTGCGACTACCGACGATGCATACCTCCAGGCGTATGCCTTGAAGTATGGAGGAAAAGTGTACAAGAGCGCCCGACACCAGGTAAAACTCCTAAACCACGACTTAATGAATTTGGATTTATGGAATTGAGCTGATGATTTGACAATGCATTGCAGGTGGATGTAACTGGTGAGATTGCATCGCTCCGAGCCCTGCTTTACTCGGCGGTGCAAGATCGGGAGGCAGCCCAGAGGCAGACAGCGGAGCTGGTAAGTACCCTGCCCAACTTCAGCACTTAATCTTATTTAGGCAAATTTTGGAATTTGACATGCTTTTGTGCGCAGCGGAGGGAGCTGGAGAGAGTGAGGGGCACCGGAGCAGGTGGTGCTTCCTCTTCACGAGGTGCGGGGGGCTCTCCATCACTTCTGGAGGCCCAGCTGGCGGGAGCTGTGCTGAGGGCTGAGGAGGCCTAAGAGGCACCTGGAGGAGCGGGTAAGCACAATAGAACCTATGATTGATTATTTTTTTTAACAATTGATTATTGACTGATTGCTTTGATGCAGAAGAGAGATTTGCAGCTCACCACGGAGCATGCCATGGATCTCTAGGGTGAGAGGGACCGGCTCCGAGGGGAGGTCCAGACTACTCAGAGCGAGAGGGACCAGCTACGCATCCGGGCGGAGGCAGCTGAGGCGCAGGTCGCAGAGGCCACGAAGGAGCTGGCGGCGCTGCGGGTGCAGAGGTCGCCCGGAGACCAGGAGGAGGTCACCCGACTGCGCGCGGAGCTGCTGGCGCAGCAGACGGTGGCGCGGAGCCTTCAGCAGATCGTGACAGACATAGGCCATTCACGTAGCAGGAGCCGGAGCGGGGTGAGTGCCAGCAGGGCGACCGGCGGCTCTGTAGGACAGTATTTGGCAGGTTCCTCCAGCCGGCAGAGGAACGAAGAGGAGAAGAGGCACCGCCAGGGCGATGGGAGTGCCCAGCGCGGCAGGGGTGGCGGCGAGATGCCGCCACCACCGGAGCGGCAGGAGGGATCTGGGGAGAGTGGCGGCAGACACTGAGGAGACTTGTGAGCCACCTCCCCATCTTTTGTACATGCTGTTCATATCTCAGTGGAACTCCTTTTTATGTCAATTATTTATGGAATGAGTGGTTTGCTTATTGACACGAGTGTGAGATGAGATTTGAACACGGGAGAGAGAGAGAGGCAGAGAACATTGAGTACGGTGCTGCCCGTCACTTAGAATTACATGTCCATGCACACTTAGTAAAAGGAGAACAGGTTAGATCTGCTCTTTGGCTCAGCCCCTTGCGCTTAAATAGTCATGAATTTAACTTCGCAATTGTCAAGAGGCTGAGCCTTATTAAATAGGCGGAAAGGAAAATAAACAATGCATGCTAAAAGAAAGCGATATGTACACACGTTTTTTGGAATTTTGGGATTTTCTGATTTTTTTTTAATTTTGAGATTTCTAATTTTTTTGGATTTTTGATTTCTGATTTTTTTGTTTTGAATTTTTTTTTTGAAATTTTGATAACGACACTTCTTGCATTTTTTTTTGAGTAATTGGCCATGGATCTCGTCCCCATCCCTTGTCTGATGGATAAAGTCTATGCGCGGCGTGCATTTGTCCTTGGCTCACCAAAGCTTCTTGCCCCTTGAATATTGATGTTCTAACACAGACCAGATGTAGGAGTCCTTAGGTCTTCTAGGGAGAATAGGAAGATTAGTAATGAGACAAGACTTGGTCTTGGGGTTGGGTTTACTGGCTTGTAAGATTTACAATGGGTATGTCACATGTGCAGTCTATCTGTTGTCCAGGGACTTTAGGGCCATTGCTCTTCTTTGGATTGGGGGCATGTGTACGATCGGGCTCAAGGGCATCCCGCGGGGAACTGTACTGCCACTCTTTGACATGCCCCTATTTTTTAGCATTTTTTGTTTCACTTTGTTTCCTTTGCCCTTTTTGCTTTTCCTTTGAATTGATTGCCCCTCTTTGAGACTTCATGCACATGATTCATGCCACTTGCTGGTCTACATGCTAGCTTTCCCTTTGCCCCTGGACCTTGTCCGAGCGAGAAGAGAATCGACCTCAGGTTCTCTACATGAGGGCTGAATGAAAAACACCATAAACAAAGGGAAATTGGCCTTAAGTCGCCGTGTTGTGTGTGTGTGTGACCGGACATAGAGACCATTCACCACAATGAGGGGAAACGAGGCACATAGCCAACAACATTCTCATTTGCAATTTGGTATTGTTATCAATATTAGGGGTAGAATCTTTTAAGGTACAGCCCATTCCATGGGTGAGAGAGCTCCTCACCTTCAGCATTAACTAGCCTATATGCATTTCCGGGGTACACTTCCTTAACAACGTACGGCCCTTCCCAATTTGCTGACAATTTCGACCTTGGACCTCCAGGTTTTACAAAAATGCGCTTCAAAACCATTCTTCTTCTTGAAATTTACGCTCAATCACTTTCTTTTGAAAAGACCTTGAGAGTCTGTTTTGATATGCGAGCACATGATCGGCCGCGGCCAGACGCCGTTCATCTAAGAGTTCTAGTTGTACTAGTAACGGCTCCCGATGTTCATCGGGATTGAGTTCCTTGTCTAGTTGGACTCTTAGCGAAGGAATGAGGATCTTGTGTGGACATACCGCTTCCATCCCATAAGTAAGTGAGAACGGAGTTTGCCCGGTGGGCGTGCGGACGGAGGTGCGGTAGGCCCACAGAGCCTCAACTAACTTTTCTGGCCAATCAGCAAATTTATTAGACTCACAAGTTTTCTTTAGAATTTTCAAAAGCGTTTTGTTTATGGCTTCGGCCTGGCCGTTGCCCTGCAGATAGTACGGAGACGAATGATGCAAGGAAATGTTGAACTTCTCACATAGGTCCTGAAGCTCTTGAGATATGAACTGTGGTCCATTGTCGGTGACGAGGCTGCTTGGCACTCCGAACCGCGCGATGATGTTCCTCATGATGAATTTGCACACGGTCGAACCTTTGATTTTGCAAATGCTTCAGCTTCGGCTCATTTGGTGAAATACTCAGTAGCAGTGAGAATGAAAGATTTTTATTTTACCTGAGCATTAGGATCACCAAGGGGCCCGATGATATCAAAGGCCCACATGGAGAAAGGCCAAGGGGAGGATAGTGGATGCAAAGAGGAGGAGGGGGCATGGATTTTGTCGGCATAGATTTGGCACTTGACACACCTACGAACGTAGGTGGCACAGTCTTCTTCTAAGGTTGGCCAGTAGTAGCCCTACCTAAGAGTTTTCTTGGCCAACATTTGGCCATTGACATGCCATCCGCACTCACCAGAGTGGGATCCTTCCATTACTTTCCGAGCCTCTTCATCTGTCACACATCTAAGGAGCATTCAATTTAGAGCGCGTCTGTAAAGAACTTCACCAATGAGGGTATACTTTAATGCCGCTCTACGGATGGCTTGCCTGTCCTCCACTTCAGCTTCTTCGGGAAAGGTACCGTCTCTACAATATTGCTCAATCTCATGGTACCACGGTCTTCCTTCCAACATCATTTCTCCTAGCTCAACAAGCAATTACTCCTTCGCCTCTTTTCTCTCGGCCTTCAAAACTAGAGAACTCCTGAGGTTAACAAACCAAGGGTCCTTAGTGGAGGGAGCCTCTAACCTTTGAACAGTGATCGTCTCAGTGCTGCGGCTGAGAGGGAAGGAGAGAGAGGAGGCCAGGGATGCGAGGGCA
The DNA here is from genome assembly GCA_014218235.1 of Colocasia esculenta. Classification (NCBI taxonomy): domain Eukaryota; kingdom Viridiplantae; phylum Streptophyta; class Magnoliopsida; order Alismatales; family Araceae; genus Colocasia; species Colocasia esculenta. The sequence continues at coordinate 23,971,763 of CM024761.1, read as the reverse complement.
TCGGCCAGGATATTTTGAGAACGAGGAGTATGAATGTAGATGAGTTGACGGAATTGCTTGGCTAGGAGAGTGACCAGATCTTGATAGGGCTTGAGTTTAGGGTCACGAGTGCGATAGGTAGAAAGGACTTGCCGAAGAACGAGCTGAGAGTCTCCTATAATCTTGAGATGATGCGCGCCTAAGAGGTAGGCGAGCTTAAGGCCAACAAGGAGAGCCTCATACTCGGAGATGTTATTGGTGGAATGGAATTGAAGCTGATAGGGTAGAGGAATGGTGATCCCTTCTGGGGTGAGCAAGACAGCTCCTATGCCCCGTCCCCTAGAATTGAGAGCCCCATCGAAGTGAAGTGACCAGAAGGGATCGTGAGAAATGAGTGACAGGTTTTCATCGGGGAATTCCTCTTGAACCGTGTCACTATGGGGAAGAGGAAGGTGAGCAAGGTGCTCAGCAATGGCATACCCTTTTACGGCTTTCTGAACTATGAAGGAAATATCAAATTGGGAGAGGAAGCTTTGCCAGCGTGCCAATCTGTCGGCGAGGACTGGCTTCTCAAGGAGATACCTAATAGGATCCATTCTAGAAATCAAACTCACCTTATGAGCTAGGAAGTAGTGCTTCAATTTCTGCACTACCCAAACTAGCGCTGCACATGTTTTCTCCATTGTGGTGAGTTTGAGCTCGGAGGGATTGAAGAGCCTAGATAGGTAATAGACTGCCCTTTCTTTGCCGGATTCATCATGCTGAGCAAGGACAGCTCCTAGGGAGTCCTCAATAGTTGACAGATATAGGATCAAGGGTTTCCCAGGGATGGGCGCCTGAAGCACGAGAGGATTCATAAGGTAACTCATGAGCTCATCAAAGGCCTCTTGGCACTTAGCATCCCATTCAAAGCTGACTCCTCCTCTCAACAGTTCATAGAAAGGACGGCACCTTTGAGAGTGCTGAGATATGAATCTCCTTATGAACTGGAGCTGACCGATTAAACCTCGAAGTTTAGATATGTTCTTGGGAGGAGGCATTTCATTTATCGCCTTGGACTTGTGCGGGTCTACTTGAATCCCCCGTTTGTTAACTATAAAGCCTAATAGCTTGCCCGAAGAAACCTCGAACATGCACTTCTTTGGATTCATCTTTAATTGATACTCTTGTGCGCGGCGAAATACCCTGGCAAGCACGGAGGAGTGTTCTCTTCTGGTCCGAGACTTCACCACGATATCATCCACGTAGACTTCAACATCAATATGAATCATGTCGTGGAAGATAGCTAACATTGCTCTTTCATAAGTGGCACCGGCATTCTTCAGCCCAAATGGCATGACCACATAGCAATATGTTCCCCATGGGGTGGTGAAGGAGGTCTTCTCTTGATCCTCCGGGGCTAGACGAATTTGATTGTAGCCTGAATACCCGTCCATGAATGATAGAGTTTCGAACCCTGTAGTATTATCAATCAGAACATCCAAGTGAGGTAGGGGGAAATCGTCTTTAGGACATGCCTTGTTGACCGGGACGATGTTCGCCACCCACAATGGATAGAGGACTACACGGATGAACTTAGCCTTGTGTAGTTTATCAATTTCCTCTTTCATTTTCAAAGCGATGTGGGGGAGGAACCTCCTTAACTTTTGTTTGACGGCAACTGCCCCTGGCTTCAAGATCAGCCTATGTTCCACTAAATCAGAGTCAATGCCAGGCATGTCATCGTAGGACCAGGCAAAGGAATCCTTAAACTCCCTCAACATTTCTATGAGTGCTTCTTCTTCTTCGGGAGGGAGGCTGGAAGCTATGGTTAAAAGCCTGGGGTCCTCTTCAGTTCCCACGTTTACCTCCTTAGTGGGCTCATCGACTGTTGAGGTAGGTTCATCGAATCTCCTCATACCGCTAGCATACGCCTCAGCAGCATCCTCTAACTCACAGTCATTCTCATCTAATGGGTCTCCTTCGGCTACAATTTCATAAACTCCAAAACCATCGTCTAGCCCTTCCTCTATATGCAGATCCTCTAAGTTCAAAGCCACTTCTTCTTGGACGAACTCTTCGACAACTAGAAGAGCGCCACACCTTTGAACTAAGTCAAGCAGATATCTTCGGGGTATGTCATTACCCTTCTTCTTCCTAGATGGGGACGAGGACTTGCTAGATTCTACCCCGATTCTAAACTAAGCCTGATATTTACAGGAGATTCTGGAGGAATGTCCAGAGGTTTATTGGAATGAACAGGAAAAGGTGCGGCAGGGCCGCGAGGGTCCTCCAATGGGGCAGGAGGAAGAGGCGGGCCACCCGAGCTCAGGGTGCCGGCCGCAGGAATGGGACACAAGGGGATAGAAGGACCCTTGCCTAGAATGCCCAAGGTGACCATGTTGGTCAGTCAGACGAAGGCACGGTTGCGTAGAAAGAGGAGAAAGGCGGGGATCGCCGCCTGAGAGGAGAGGAGGAGTGTGGGGTGATGGGGATCGCCGTCGGAGCAGGAGAGCAGGACTGCGGGGTGACGGGGATCGCCGTCGAAGTAGAGGAGAATGCAGGGATGACGGGGATCGCCGTCAAGGGAGTAGGGGAAATTAACAGCTGGAGGCAGAAAGCAGGGAGAAAAGAGTGAAAGACGGGGATCGCCGTCTGATGAATAGGGAAGGAGAGAATGGGGATCGTCGTTCGAAGAAAGGGGAGGAAGAAGATGGGGATCGCCTGATGATCAGCCTGTCCCCATATAATTTTAATTAATTACATATTTATTTTGGTGATTAACAAAACTAAACTAGTTTTTATAAATAATATCTAATGAATATTTCATAAGTCTTAAAGTACAGGAAAAATACCAAGGTCAAACAAGCCAATAAAGGTATGCATTTCTTCTCTGGAGCTTTAATCTTTTCAACACAATATTTCTCAAAGTCCATATCGATTTCTGTTGAAAATCTTAACGATTTCCTTATAAGACTGAAAAGTCATGTTGTTTCAAACAAGTCGATGCTGTAACGATTCTATAAGTCATCGCAACGATTTCTTTAGAACGTGTAATGACTTGCCTGTCATAACGATTCTATAAGTCATCGTAACAATTTCTTTAGAAAGCGTAACGACTTGCCTATCATAACGATTTCATAAGTTACCGTAACGACTTCTTTAGAACTCGTAACGACTTGCTCGCCGTAACGATTCTATAAGTTATCATAACGATTTCTTTAGAACTCGCAACGACTTGCTCGCCGTAACGATTTCTTAAGTTATCATAACGATTTCTTTAGAACTCGCAACGACTTGCTCGCTGTAACGATTCTATAAGTTATCATAACGATTTCTTTAGAACTCTCAACGACTTGCTCGCCGTAACGATTTCATAAGTTACCATAACGATTTCTTTAGAACTCGCAACGACTTGCTCGCCGTAATGATTTAATAAGTTATCATAACGATTTCTTTAGAACTCGCAACGACTTTCTCGCCGTAACGATTTCATAAGTTACCGCAACGATTTCTTCAGTGAACACAACGACTTGCCTTCTATAACGATTTGTTAAGTGTTTCATAACGATTTCTTTAGCGCTTATAACGATTTGCTTTGCGCAACGATCTCTTTAGAGCTCATAACGACTTGATAAGTGTTCATAACGATTTCCATGTTGAACACTTAAACTTGCTTTAACGATTTGACTTGTTAGTATTCATAACGATTTCATAAGTCATATAGACAATGACTCTACAGTTTATATCGACTTGTCTTTTATCTTATCTCTTGAAGCGTTGACTAGTCAAAGTCACGCATATATCTATCTGTCACTCCTGCATTTATGAGTTCTGAACGTATCTCTGCATGAATGCAGACAATATCGTCCATTATCGTGCTTACTCTGTATACATCTTTTAAAAACAAGCTATTTGGGATTGCTATTCTAGTGAATACTCAGATCAACGTATACTGACAACAAGAGACAGTTTGAGTTGTCTGATGTTCTAACATTTAATGTGTGCAGGGTCCTGAAGACTTTCTATAATACAACGTTGGACCTATAGACGTCAGAAGACCCTATCTCTTTACGTGCTCAAATGGATAAAAGATAGTTGAAGCTTCCAAATGTCAAACAGTCTAACGTCTAACAATCCAAGAGACAACGGTTACTTCAACGGCAGTATTTCAAATAGAAGATATATATCAAAGACAGAATGAAGAAAGAACAACCAACGAAGTAGAGAACTAGCATCTCGTGTTCAAATGTTCAAATTCTTCTGCAAGAAGTCTAGAGCCAAGAATCTCATTCCTCATCAGCTTTAGCTCTTTTGCTCTCTGTGCTGTGATAGACTTTCTAAGAGAGCTTGTGTAGTTCTGAGAGTGCGCTTAGCTTTGAGTTCTTCCTCTCAGTGCTAGTGGCTTCAGATCTTGGCTACTTAAAGCTAGATCTAGGGGCTTGATCTTATTCCATTCTCTTTGTGTTGTTTACCTTCGGTTGTGAAGGAAGACCTGGTGGCATCCAGGGTGCTGTTCCCTTCGGTTGTGAAGGAAGACCTGGTGGTATCCAGGGTGTTGTTCCCTTCAATTGTGAAGGAAGACCTGGTGGGGTATCCAGGGTGTTGTTATTCCCTTCGAGTGTGAAGGAAGACCAGCCGAGCTGGGTGCTGTAGTGTCCTTGGGGGGACTGTACCCTAGTTAGTAGAAACCTGAGTGGTTGCTCAGGGACTGGACGTAGGACTCCTAAGGAAAGGCGATCCGAACTAGGATAATCCTTTGTGTCGTGTGATTGCTTTCATTGTGTGTTTGATATTTCAACTAACAGTCACTAACCTCCTTCGAAGAACGTTTGTGTGAATGTTTTAGTTACAGGTATCTTCTAGATTATTTTTAAAAGGACCCATTCACCCCCCCCCTCTGGGCTCGTCAACTGGGCAACAAGTGGTATCAGAGCAAGTCTCTTCGATAAAGAAAAAGGATCCAACGATCTGAAGAGTAAAGATCCATGGCAGCCCAAGGTAACTTTGAAGGTCAGTCTGTCAACCGACCCCCTCTCTTCGATGGTGAAGATTATCCTTACTGGAAGACCAGAATGGAATACTTTCTACAAGGCCACGACTATCAAATTTGTCCATAGTAGAAGAAGGTGATCTGGTAGTCACAAATGAGAAAGCTCAATGGACAGATGATGACAGAAAGAAGATCTCCTTGAATTGCAAAGCAAAGAGCATCTTATGCTGTGCTCTAAGTAAGAAGGAGTTCAACAGAGTTTCAGCCTGCAAATCCTCAATGGGAATGTGGGAAAAGCTCAGGATCACATATGAAGGCACAGACAAGGTAAAGGAGACAAGAATCGACATTCTTGTTACTCAGTATAAGAGATTTCAGATGCAATCAGGTGAATCCATAACTCAAATGTTCAGTCGATTCACTGACATCACAAATGGACTAGCTGGTCTGGGGAAAACTTATGAGATTGGAGACATGGTAAGGAAAATACTTAGATCCTTACCGTCCTCATGGACCCCAAAGGTCACAGCAATAGAAGAAGCTAATGACCTGAAGAGAATGTCAGTAGAAAAGCTCATTGGATCGCACATGGCCCATGAGATCAACATGGAAAGGCTAGGAGAGTCCTCCAGCATAAAGAAGGACTCCAACGCCTTAAAAGCTGAAGAAGATTCACCAGAAGCAAGTTCAGCTGAGAGTGAAAGTGATGCGGACAGCGAGAATGAGGAAGCAATGCTATCTAGAAGATTGCAGCGGATTTTGGCTAAGAAGAAGAAGTTCCAATCGGGTAGAAGGCACTTCAAAAGGAATAAGGACTTCAAGAAGCCAGATGGAAAAGAGATGAAGAAAGGAGAACCCATCTGCTATGAATGTAAGAAGCCAGGACACATTAAAGTTGAGTGTCCAAAATTCAAGAAGCCGGAGTTCAGGAAGAAAGATAGCTCCAAGAAGTTCAGAAAGTATAAAAAGAAGGCAATGGCAGCAGCATGGGAAAACAGTAGCGACTCAGACAGTGAGTCAAGCTCCTGCAGCGATGAAGAAGAAGCCAACTTGGCCTTCATGGCTAATACTGAAGAAAAGGTAACCTCTGACTCTTCTTTTGATTCATGCAATGGTTCAGATTCTGATAGTTTAGAAGAGGCTTTCAACGAACTATATGAAAAATATAAAGAAGTAACCAAACTATTAAAAGTAAGCAAGAAAAACATAGTCTGTATAGAAAATACAAACTCAGATCTAAAATCAGAAAATGAACAATTAGAAAGTCAAATAACTGAACTTAAAAGAAGAAATGAACTGTTATGTGAAGACCTAAAAGCTAAGAATGAACAAATAACTAAATTAGAGAAACAAGTAAGTTCAGATGAACTGAAAACTGAAATCAAAACACTAACAGAAGAAAATATACAGTTATCTAGCACATTAGAAAAATTCACCAATGGTAAAAACTCCCTCATATTAAAAGGTGCTAGAAGATCAGGTAAGAAGAAAAATGGATTAGGATATACACCCCCAGATAATGAAGAAACCATAGTTTATCCTAAAACATATCCAACACCAAAATTTGTACCTGAATAAGATATAGCATACAAAGCTGATTTCAAATATATAGAAAAAGTAACCAAATTATCCTGCTGCAGTCACTGCAACAAGTTAGGACATATCATAACGACATGCCCAACAAGACATAAGAAATGGATAATAAAAAGTAAAATCAATGATACAAACCCATCAGGACCCAAAAGAATTTGGGTACCTAAAACTTGATCTTTTTATTTCAGGTTATCCCTCGAGCATCCAAATGGTATTTGGATAGTGGGTGCTCAAGGCACATGTCAGGAAACCAGAAGTTATTCTCTCATCTCCAAGCTGAAGAAGGAACAGTCACTTATGGAGATAATGGGAAAGGAACAGTAATTGGCAGCGGCTCTGTGAATAACAAACAAAAAAATAGTCATAGAAGATGTGTTTAGTCAAGGGATTGAAGCACAATCTCATTAGCATCAGCCAGTTGTGTGACAGAGGCCATCAGATCAAGTTTCAAGAGTCAAAGTGCAGCATACTGAAGGATAGAGCAGTCATCTTTGAAGCTAATAGAGAAAAGAATTTGTATGTGCTCTATCTTGAGGAACTCAAGGAACAAAACGTCTGTCTGGCAGCAAATAAGGATAAATCTACTGAATTATGGCACAGACGACTAGGTCATTGCAGCATAGATGGCATGAGAAAATTGCTGAATAAGAATCTTGTGGAAGGTCTACCTAAGGTCAGTGCAAAAATGGATGGTGTCTATAGACCTTGTGCTAAGGGAAAGCACACCAAGAGCTCCTTCAAGTCAAAGACAGTGGTGACCACCTCAAAACCCTTAGAGCTCCTTCATATGGATCTATTTGGGCCAATGAGGACTACCAGCCTTGGAGGAAAGAACTTTGGATTTGTCATAGTCGATGATTACTCAAGATTCACATGGGTATCATTTCTAGAGCATAAAGATGACACATTTGATAACTTTGTCAGCTTCAGTAAGAAAGTTCAGAAGGATCAGAAGTTCAGCATTGTTTCTATCCGATCAGATCATGGTGGTGAATTTCAGAATGAAAAATTTGTTAAGTTCTGTGATGATCAGGGAATTGAGCATAATTTCTCAGCACCAAGGACACCACAGCAAAATGGAATTACTGAGAGAAAGAATAGAACTCTATTGGATATGGCAAGAACAATGTTATTAAAATATGATCTGCCAAGGTATTTTTGGGCTGAAGCAGTCAACACAGTAAGCTACATTATCAACAGAGTAATGATCAGGCCAATCCTAAAGAAGATTGCATATGAACTGTTCAACGGAAAGAAACCAAAGATCAGCCACTTCAAGACATTTGGATGTCCTTGCTTCATCCACAACAATGGAAAAAGAGACATTGGTAAGTTGGATGCCAAATCAGATGAAGGTATCTTCATGGGGTACACCTCTAAACCCAAAGGCTATAGAGTATTTAATAAATGTACTTTATTAATTGAACAGTCTGTACATATTATTTTTTATGAAACTAACCCTTCCTTAAGAAAGGAAGAAGATAGTGATAATGATGATGCAGATAAGCTGTGCAAGAAACTAAAGAATACATCAATTGAGGACAAGGATGATCCACCTCTGGAAGACTTGCAACAAAAGGAATTACACATGAAAATCTTCCAAAGAATGGAGACACAAGAAAGATCACCCACTTGAGAATATTATTGGTGATCCATCCGTAGGGGTAAGAACAAGAGGTAATGTTATTCCTTGTGATTACCTAGCTTTTGTTTCTCAAATAGAGCCGAGGACAGTCAATGAAGCTCTTTGTGATGAATCTTGGATATTAGCCATGCAAGATGAACTAAATCAATTCAAGAGAAACCAAGTATGGTCACTTGTTCCTAGACCATCAGACCATCCAGTCATTGGCACCAAATGGGTGTTCAGAAATAAACTGGATGAAACTGGTGCAATCTTAAGAAACAAGGCCATATTGGTAGCTCAAGGCTATTCTCAAGAGGAAGGCATAGATTTCGATGAAACCTATGCACCTGTAGCTAGACTTGAGGCTATTAGAATACTACTTGCATATGCATCAGCATTAGATTTAAAATTATTTCAAATGGATGTCAAATCTGCATTTCTAAATAAAAGAGGAAGTTTTCATAAAAGAGGAAGTTTATGTGGAACAACCCGGGTTTTGATGACACAAAATTTCCTAATCACGTTTTCAAACTTCATAAGGATTATATGGTTTAAAACAAGCACCTAGAGCTTGGTATGAAAGGCTTAGTTCATTTCTATTAAACCATGGTTTCAGTAGAGGTCAAGTAGATAGCACTCTTTTCATAAAGTCAAAGGTCAAGCACATACTACTGGTCAAATTTATGTAGATGATATCATTTTGGTCTACTGATGAATCCCTTTGCAAGTATTTGAAAAGTTGATGCAGGGTGAATTTGAAATGAGTATGATGGGAGAACTTAATTACTTCCTTGGATTACAAATCAAACAAGAAAAGGAAGGAACTCACATCTGTCAGGCCAAGTACACAAAAGAACTCCTGAAGAAGTTTGGATTCGAAAATACCAAGCCACTGTCAACACCAATGAGTACATCAACAAGGATGGACAATGACAAAGATGGTAAGAAAGTAGATCAAAAGATCTACAGAGGTATGATAAGTTCACTACTCTATTTGACAGCTAGTAGACCTGACATCTTGTTTAGTGTATGTATGTGTGCTAGGTATCAAGCAGATCCTAGAGAATCACATTTAATTTCTGTGAAAAGAATATTTAGATATTTAGCAAGAACTCATGACTTAGGTCTGTGATATCCAAAATGTTGTGAAATTAACTTAGTAGGTTATTCTGATGATGACTATGCTGGATCCAAATTAGATAGAAAAAGCACCAGTGGTGGTTGTCAATTTCTTGCAGGATCTTTGATATCTTGGTCTTCAAAGAAACAAAATTCAGTGGCACTATCTACAGCTGAAGCTGATACGTAGCTGTTGGAAGTTGTTGTACACAACTCTATGGATAAAGCAACAACTTGAAGATTTGGATTAAATATCAAATCAATCCATGTTCTGTGTGACAACACCAGTGCCATTAATCTTACCAAGAATCCAGTTCAACATTCAAGGACAAAGCATATTGAGGTTAGATATCATTTTATTCGTGATCATGTAGCAAATGGTAATATTGAAATATCCTTTATTGATACAAATGGTCAGTTAGCAGACATTTTCACAGAAGCCTTACCCGAGGAGAGATTCACATCTCTTAGAAGGGAGTTAGGCATGTGCAATTTGTGAAAAAGGTTCTGTTTAAAACTGGCACATTAAATTTCAGAATTAAGTAGTTTTTCCTTCCATGGCTTTAAGCAAAAGAAATTCAAATTATCCCTCCTGGTCACTCTCTTATTGAAGTCGGTTTGAATGGTCAAACTCCTTTGTCGTTTTCTGCCGCCGTTTGGTGCCTCACTTTCCCCAGCGCATTTATTTGTTCATAAAATCAAATGACAGAACGATTCGTATCTCATCGTCTACCTTTTCCCCCTTTCGTCTGGTTGCTTGAGCCGATGCCCTAGCAACTTCGACATCGACTCTCTGCTAAGTTTGAAGCTTCTCTCATCTTCCCGCAAAATTTCTTGAGGGCTTTCACTCCTCCTTCCTTCTCAACCCTCCAGAAAACCTCCACACTTGATTCCATGGCCGCATCCTCCATTTTCCGGAAGTTTGGGTGGCTACAGCGCCGAGTTCCTTACTCCTGAGCAGTAGGAGAGGTTCACTTTCATAAAGACGAAGTTATGTGGAAATAAAGAGGTTGATATTACAGATCTGGAGAAAAAATGGGATGCACAGTGTTGTGTGGTCGCAATTATCAGGATGCTCCTGTTCAGGGGGAGCAATCAAAGGAAGGTCCAGTAGAAGCATCCCGCAGTGATGAGGCTATGGGCAGTGGACCAATTGAGGAAGACCTACCTCGTGATCAAAATGATGTCAGAGAAGGGGAGACAGCCAACTCCTCAGATTCAGATGATGATCAGCCTCCTCCAGTTTCAGAGGGTAGGCAAAAAGGGAAAGAAGTGGAGCCTCAAGTACCACTCTTATCAGATACTCCTCATGAAAGACAATTAAGGCAGAAGATTGTAATAAATTTGAAGCCTGTGATTGGGAGACTTGATGCTCAAGGCACTATCCTGTGTTCTCTTCAATTTGATGTATCCTCATCTCATGAGCCAAGCATCAGCTACAAAGGAAATTTCCAACATAAGAAATGCCATGAAGTGGTTTAACCAGAAAATGGGTACCATGAAAATTTTGCTGGGAGAAATTCTCAAGGTGGTTGGAACTCAAACTTCTCCTCCTCCACCTCCTGCAGCCCAGGTTCTGGAGTCAGGGCCATCAGCTCAAGAGGCAGGGACAACAGGGCCAGAAGCAGCAGCAACACCAGAAGATGCAGGGCCAACAGGGCCAGAAGCAGCAGCAACACCAGCAGAGCAGCAGTAAATGTGCAAGGGCCATCTGGGCCAGCTGATCAGGTTGAAGGGCCTCCAGGGCCATCTGAGCAAGGGTCAGGGCCATCAGGGCCATTGGAGAGTGAGTCTGTGTAGAAAGAGGCAGAAGAGTCATTGGCAACCAAGCCCCCAGCTCCCTCTTCTCCCTCTCACACATCTATTCCTCCAACTCCACCATCAGATCTACAGCTCCTCCTGCTCCACAAACATTCAAGAAGCCTCAATCCAGACCAATTCCTCTCCCACTCCATTTCCCCTCATTCCACCTCATCTCCTTCTCCTATTCTTGAGGCCCCTCCAGCATCCTCAGCTGGAGCCTCTCCCCTTCTCTGGTCCCTCCCTGGATCAGTTGATGACCTCCCAACTACTTCACATTCTTTCTTCATCCTACTCCTCCACCCTCTTTCATCACTATCATACATGAAAGAGCCCAACTTAACTCTCCCTTTGGAAAAGATAAAGGATGAGTTGAGGAAGGATCCTCAGGTCTGTGTTGAAGGTTGGTGAACAGTCCATAGGGCAGAATCTTCTAGTTCTGCCCTAAGAAGCGGAAACTTACTTCTACTTCCTCTATTTCCTCTGAACCTAAATACCACCTTTGTGGTTTCTCTCACAGTGGACAACAAATATACACACTGTATAGAGAATATCTCTCAATGGTTGTTTTTGCAACTATCATTAACCTTCCCTTTCTTAATCTCACAGATCATTTGCACACCATTCTACCCTACACTTCTCTTACAAAATTAGAAAAATCCAGAATCTTCGCTCTTACCCACTCCAAATCAGAAGACCAATGGGGCAAGGTCACAAGGATCTCCTCAAGAAGAAATTTATTCTTCCAAATCTGCTAGATTCCCTCCAAGGGACCACTCCCTGACCTTATCAGAGTGGTTCAGGATATATCATAGGGAAATTTGGGCACCTACATTCAAAAGGAAATCAAATGATCAGGCATTTCATGCTATTCAACAATTACAGATATGTTCATAGACTTCCAGAGGTTCAGCTTAGCCAATTCAGAAAGGCCATTTCAGCTCTAACTCCGGATATCTCCCAAACTTCAGATGTTCAGGTAGATTTGCTACCCTCTAAGTGCTAAAGAGATAGCCCTTCTTCAAATTCATTTTCTAGTTATGGAATCCTCTATAGGATCCATCATCTTTGAGCATTTTGCCAAAGTAATGGGCAGAATTAAAGTACAGAAAGGCTGCCTGGTTGCTTTTCCTAGATTCTATTAGGGAATGTAACTAGGGGCATGTAAGCTGAAGTTCTAGCCCCCATTCTGTCTAAATGTGAAAGGCTGACATCCTCATAATGGTCCACGTTCTACCCTTGTCAGCTCAGCAGTTGTTTGCACTCAATGAAGCTCAGGCCAGGGAAGGCAAACCAGCCATTTCTCCAGCTACTTTCTTGGATATGAATTCTATACATCTTGTTGATGACCCTTCAGAGTCTGGGAGAAAGATACAAAGTATATGTAGCCTGCATAAAGCTCTCAGAGATAGTCACAATCACTATCCTGTGACCATGGACCAATTCCTCACCTGTGCCAGCTTTGGGAATCGTCGTTTCCTCAAGATGAACATGGATAAGAATGCATATGCTGATCTCCTCTATCAGCACCTAGATCTTCATCTCAAACAGGATGGCTTCCTCCATGGGACCAACTACTTGTATCTTTTGGAGTCTTTAAAACTCTTTTTGAAGAGTAGGGGAAAAACAGGCATGAGAAACCATCTCCCATTTTCCTCTCTTTTGTCTCCTGCTTTCTATTACCTGTACCACCTCAAAGTTAATGAAAATTTCCTTGGTTATCTGCTTCTATCTTTCTCTTCTTTCTTGTCTCAGATTGTCTTTTGGCTCAATGACAAAAAGGGGGAGAAATTAGCATGTCTGAAATACATTCCAATAAATTTTTTTTTTGGAAGAAAATTAGCTTGTCACATCTTCAGACTGATTTCAGATTTTTTTGTCCATGCATATTGTTCAGTTTTGTCATCACCAAAAAGGGGGAGATTGATGATCAGTCTGTCCCCATGTAATTTAATTAATAAATATGTATTTTGGTGATTAACAAAACTAAACTAGTTTTATAAATAATATCTAATGAATATTTCATAAGTCTTAAAGTACAGGAAAAATACCAAGGTCAAACAAGCCAATAAAGGTATGCATTTCTTCTCTGGAGCTTTAATCTTTTTCAACACGATATTTCTCTAAGTCCATATCGATTTTTGTTGAAAATCTTAACGATTTCCTTATAAGATGAAAAGTCATGTTGTTTCAAACAAGTCGATGCTGTAACGTTTATAAGTCATCGCAATGATTTCATTAGAACGCGTAACGAACTTGCCTGTCATAACGATTCTATAAGTCATCGTAACAATTTCTTAGAAAGCGTAACGACTGCCTGTCATAACAATTTCATAAGGTACCGTAACGACTTCTTTAGAACTCGTAACGATTTGCTCGCCGTAACGATTCTATAAGTATCATAACGATTTCTTTAGAACTCGCAACGACTTGCTCGCCGTAACGATTTCTTAAGTTATCATAACGATTTCTTTAAAACTCGCAACGACTTGCTCGCCATAACGATTCTATAAGTTATCATAACAATTTCTTTAGAACTCACAACGACTTGCTCGCCATAACGATTTCATAAGTTACCATAACGATTTCTTTAGAACTCGCAACGACTGGCTCGCCATAACGATTTCCTAAGTTATCATAACGATTTCTTTAGAACTCGCAACGACTTGCTCGCCGTAACGATTTCATAAGTTACTGCAACGATTTCTTCAGTGAACACAACGACTTGCCTTCTATAACGATTTGTTAAGTATTTCATAATGATTTCTTTAGCACTTATAACGATTGCTTTGTGCAACGATCTCTTAGAGCTCATAACGACTTGATAAGTGTTCATAATGATTTCCTGTGAACACTTAAACTTGCTTTAACGATTTGACTTGTTAGTATTCATAACGATTTCATAAGTCATATAGACAACGACTCTACAGTTTATATCGACGGGTCTTTATTATCTCTTGAAGCATTGACTAGTCAAAGTCACGCATATATCTATCTGTCACTCCTGCATTTATGAGTTCTGAACGTATCTCTGCATGAATGCAGACAATATCGTACATTATCTGCTTACTCGGTATGCATCTTTTAAAAACAAGCTATTTGGGATTGCTATTCTAGTGAATACTCACATCAACGTATACTGACAACAAGAGACAGTTTGAGTTGTCTGTTGTTCTAGTATTAATGTGTGCAGGGTCCTGAAGACTTTCTATCATACAACGTTGGACCTATAGAGTCAGAAGACCCTATCTCTTTGCGTGCTCAAATGGATAAAAGATAGTTGAAGCTTCCAAATGTCAAACAGTCTAACGTCTAACAATCCAAGAGACAACGGTTACTTCAACGACAGTATTTCAAATAGAAGATATAAATTCAAAGACAGAATGAAGAAAGAACAACCAACAAAGCAGAGAACTAGCATCTCGTGTTCAAACGTTCAAATTCTTCTGCAAGAAGTCCAGAGCCAAGAATCTCATCCTCATCAGCTTTAGCTCTTTTGCTCTCTGTGTTTGATAGACTTCTAAGAGAGCTTGTGTAGTTCGAAGAGTGCGCTTAGCTTTGAGTTTTCCTCTCAGTGCTAGTGGCTCAGATCTTGGCTACTTAAAGCTAGATCTAAGGGCTTCATCTTATCCATTTCTTGTGTTGTTTACCTTCGGTTGTGAAGGAAGACCTGGTGGCATCCAGGGTGTTGTTCCCTTCGGTTGTGAAGGAAGACTGGTGGTATCCAGGGTGCTGTTCCCTTCAGTTGTGAAGGAAGACCTGGTGGGGTATCCAGGGTGTTGTTATTCCCTTCGGGTGTTGAAGGAGACCAGCCGAGCTGGGTGCTATAGTGTCCTTGGGGGCACTGTACCCTAGTTAGTAGAAACCTGAGTGGTTGCTCAGGGACTGGACGTAGGACTCCTAAGGAAAGGAGATCCGAACTAGGATAATCCTGTGGTCGTTGTGATTGCTTTCATTGTGTGTTTGATATTTCAACTAACAGTCACTAACCTCCTTCGAAGAACGTTTGTGTGAATGTTTTAGTTACAGGTATCTTCTAGATTATTTTAAAAAGACCCATTCACCCCCCCTCTGGGCTCGTCAACTGGGCAACATCGCCGTCCGAAGAAAGAGGAGAAAAGACGAATGGGGGGAACACACATATTTTTGGATTTTTTTGGATTTTCTGATTTTCTAATATATATATATATTTTTTTTGATGAAAAACTACATTACATTAAGAGGTTCCGGGAGAAAGACAGGGCCGAGCCATCAAAGAAAATGGTGAAGAGGGGTGAAGGGCGAATTAACGCCTCAACAGTGCTGGGAGAGAGTTGAATAATAAAAGGGGGAGACATGGGAATAACATCAAAATTATACACAAGCATGGATGAAATAAGATGAATGGGAGGCCGGGAAAACCCTGGCCAGAGCTTGAAATGGTTAAATTGGTTGGCTGACTCCCCTCACCAAATCCAAGCAACTGTCGCTTGGTGGTGGTTGCTGATGCTGACAATACTGCTACTTGCGGCACATCTTCTTCATTGAACAGGCGATTGACTGCAGAAACAAGGTCTTCTAATTCTGACTCTTCTGCCCCAGCTTCTGGTTCTTCAAACAGCAGACCGACTGATGAGATGACATCTTCCTGATCTGGGTCCTCTGTACCTGCCTCGCCTCTCTTCTTCTTATTGGTCCACTGCTCTTCTAAGGACTGATAAGCTGATTTTAGTGCCTCTGTAGTTGTGTTGTATCCGGGCTGCACGGGCCCTCTGACGAAGTGTTCATACAAAGACCAGGTAAGTGGGCCATGGTCCGACTGTGAAGGAAATGAGATAGTAGCCCATTCTGAGTATCCCAGGCCATGTTTTGTGAATTTCTTAGTGCTGGCCACAGTCTTGGTTCGCCCTTGGAGATGGGCACCCAGGCCTTTTCCTAACTGATAACCCAGTCTAAACATGATATCCTACCCCTTTAGGTTTGTGCTCACATCTCTCCTGGCTGCCATTACAGGGGGAGACCAAACTGGGTGGCTAGAAGAGAAAGTATAGGCCCAAGTATAGTTGACATCAAGCATAGAGATAACGGGCTTATTGGATGGCCATACTGATGGAAGCACCCTCTCAACTGCCTCTACTGTATGTGTTGTTGCCACGCTTTTCACCTTGACTATTCGCCCTTGGAAGGGAAACTTCAAACACTGATGCGCTGTAGATGGCACTGCCCCTAATGGTTCAATCCATGGGCGCCCTAAGATGGCCTTGTAAGTATGATCAATGTTCAATACATAGAACTCCACTGACATGACTAGTGGCCCCAATTCTGCTTGTAACGTGATGACTCCATGGTAGGCACGTCGTGAATTGTCATAAGCAGCGATTGTGGTCAGGGTGGGCTGCAGTTGACGTTCCGATATATTGCATGCTCTAAGGGCGCTTAATGGACAAACATTGATAGAGGCTCCTGTGTCCACTAGAGCTGCATCGACGGCCACTTTGTTTATGGCGAGCGTCACACATAAGGGCATTTTTCGGGCTTCTGGGGTAGTCAATTCACCATCGGAAAAGGTAATAGTGGGTCCTTTATTTACAATCAAGAGCACTGAAGGCAGATTATCCGGGTTCATGTCTTCACTGACCATGACCCTTTGCAGAAAGGCCCTTAGGGCGTCTTGATGAGTCTGTGATCTTTTGATTAACTCTAGTATGGAAATTTTAGCAGGGGTTTGATCCAAATGCTTCAGGATATCATATTGAGTCCCCGGAGCCGGATCGATTTCTTCCATATCTTGCTGCTGCTGGCTGTTGGTTTGTTGGGCCGGTTGACCTGGCATGGATATGTTAGGGTACATCCGATGGAACATTCGCCCGCTCCGGAGGGCAAGATTATGGTGGAGTGGAGGGGTCTCGGTGTCAAGGATAGAAGGGTTGGGTAGTAAGGGTGCTGGCGTAGGGGAGAAAGGGATGTTGCTGGGTGGAGGGATAATAGGTGACATGACGGGGGGATAGGATGGTGAGGTGATGGTAGCAATGTGGGGTGTGAAGTAGGGAGGTGCGGTGGATGTAGGCGCGGGGGTAGTGGGTGTGATGTGGGAGATAACCAGAAGCTGGCCCACTTCATGTTCGTCATCGAAGGCCCACTGAGCTTCTGGTGGTGGATGGTGGACGATAGGGTTAACATGTGCGGGTGGAGGAGGTGGTGGAGCCGGCTGGGGGTTTGGAGTGGGCTGATGTTGTGGCATGGGGTTGTGAATTATGCCTAGGTCATTCGCCGGCTGCTGCGGCTGCTGTTGCTGGTATTGTTGTTGGAAGGGTTGGTAATGCTGCTGTTGTGTTGTTGTTGTTGTGTTGTTGCTGCTGCGGCTGCTGTCGCCTCTACTGTTACTGTTGTTGCCTCTGACCCTGTTGGTCCCTCAGAGTCTGGATTAATCTTCTCATCTCTGCCCAGTCAATTTGATTTTGCTCATGAAGATCATATATCATGTCCGGAACTGAAAACAATCCGACACATTATGGTCTGGATGGCGGTGGTAGACACAGTACTTTGTTTGATCGGCCGCCATATTCCAGTTTGCCTTCTCGGGAGGGAGTCTCAGGGCATTCAAGGACATGAGGGCGGCAAAGATGTCGGCTAGGGACTCGGGCAAAGGAGGGTATTGGGCTCTTTTGGGTCCATTGGGCTTCCTAGGGGCGTAGCCATTTTGAGGTGGAGGGACCTGAGAGTACTGGCACTGATCTTGTGGAGGATTTTGTCCTTGGGGAGGTGGCTGTCTATTGTTGTTGTTGTTCCATGGCTGCTGGGCTTGCTGGGTGTAGGGAGACCTACCTACCGGGCCTTGGGGATTACTAACTGCACCTACTTGTTCATTGGTTTGGATCCCCTCGGTGACTGGGCCTTGCGGCTTCTTGGTGTAACGGACCTTGGGAGTCTCAAACATAGAGTGTATAGGCAAGTCCTTAAGTTGGGTCTGGATGAAACGGGCTCGGCTATATAGCTGGTGCATGGTAGAAATATCGTTCATGGCCAAAATAGCTCGGTAGGTTGGAGTGGCATTGGAAATCAACAACTTCACCTTCTCCACCTCAGGCATGGGGCAGCGGACCTTGGCGGCCAAAGAGCGCCACCGGTCAGCATAAGTGGAGAATTCCTCCTCTGGCTTCATTTTCTCAGCTACCAGATCTACAAAAGAATATTCGGGTCCCACCCGATCTTGGAATTGCTGCAGAAATCTCTCTTGAACAACTTGGAAATCTTCGGCTTCCTCCGGGGGCAATGAGTAGAACCATTCCAAAGCCGAACCATCCAGGGATTTTATGAACAAGTATGCCATGAGGTGGCGGTCATACTTGTGCGGTGCTCACTTGTAGACGAAGTCTTTCAGATGAACATAAGGGTCCCCTACCCCAGAGTATCGTCGGTAGACAGGGAGCTCTGACTGGGGTGGCACCTAAAGGTATTGGAAGGATGGGAGGGCAATATCAGCTACCTTCCGAGGATCGATTTGCCTCCGGAGGTCATGAAGCTCCTTCTTCATGCTCGCCCACTCCGCAAGGAAGTCGGAGGGAGAATGGACTTGATGCGCAGAAATAAGAGAGCGAGGTTGCTCGAATGAGTGAGACCTCTCACGG
Source organism: Colocasia esculenta (assembly GCA_014218235.1). Taxonomy (NCBI): domain Eukaryota; kingdom Viridiplantae; phylum Streptophyta; class Magnoliopsida; order Alismatales; family Araceae; genus Colocasia; species Colocasia esculenta. The sequence goes on along the minus strand of CM024761.1, from coordinate 23,953,066 downwards.
GGAAGGGGAGCTGGTTCGGCCGAATAGTAGGTAGCTGGGGGAGATCGAGGCCGGACTTCTCGCGGAGGAAGGTAGCTTGGTTCTGAAAAATGGATGGCCCGAGGGCGGAGGGGTGTAGGATCTACCCCTGATGAAGGAAGGTGAGGTGCTGAAGCGACATGGGCGGAGGCGTCCGCCAGTCAGACTGAACTCTAACCCCGGGGAGATGAAGGTTGTTTCCCCTTGGCGGCAGCTATAAACTCTCGGACTTGGTCCGGAGTGAGGTGTGGAAGAAGCTGGCTGAATTGCGAGTGGGGGTCATCACCCCCAGGAGGAGAGGTAGGACGGGATCGAATCTCAGTGATGGAGGGAGGCTGGATATGCCCCTGGAGCGTGGCCATAGAGGGTTGGGCCACCTCCTCGAGCAACCCGAGAGGAAGAGCATCGTCGGCAAGGACCCGAAATTGGTCCATGTCGAAGAGGGGATTATGATAAGATACAAAGAAAGAAGGGGATTGACTCGATCTCCCTAAACAATGACGCATACACCCCCCCCCCCCCAAGACTAATAGGGGGGGCACAGACAAAACCTGGACTCAATCACAGCAAGAAAGACTGAGAGGAGGAGGGACGAACACTCAAGTTGTCATGTTTAAAGCGCAAATTTCTTAAGGTTTGAACTTGACCTTTAGATGAATTAATTAAGAAGATGTCACTCGATCAAGTGGACCTTAATGGGTATGGACTCAAGTCCTCTGATGAAGCTAAGGAATGGTATACTCACACGCCAAGGAGGGCTCAAACTAAGGGGTGCAACTGGTACAACCAGCCCGGCGAACCGCAACGTGCGTACGGTCACGGGGTCTTACGGAGGTCCTCGAAAGGTGGGCCCGAGTCAGCCTACGAGTGCTCGTAGGTGAGAGGACTTACTCATCCAAGGGGGGAACCTAAATAAATGGGATTCAAAAGCGTATGCAATGGGCCTAAGTGCCTGAAATGTATGCACAGGTGATAGATGAGAACCAAACAGGGCGACCAAATGGTCCTCGGGCAGAGTCGCGGCAACCGTATACACCGCGACCTGATCGCAACCGGTCGACCTGCCGCGATAGGAACAGAGGCCCGAAACACCAAGGGGTCTTCAACTAACTCAAACGGACTACCCTATTAAATGAGAACCGACACAAAAATGGCGAATCAATACTACATGGACCAAGAAGCACATAGGGACCGACTCATGAGTCAACACAGTAACATATAAAGCATACCTGATAACGCGACGCCCCTCTACGACGTGACCTTGTCGCTTCCTCTCTGTACGCCGCGACTCGAACCGAAAACTTACAAGTAAAAATAAAAGGAAAATCCGGTCCCTAGCAGGATTTTAACATTCAGGAACGCGACAACATATGATACAAAGAGATATCACAAGGATACATGATCTGATAGAAACAAGACAAGGCAGATAGAAGGAGGAGGAAGCTAACCTGTTAACGCATCCTCGACAAACGACGCGACCTGATCGCGTCGCTGCGATAGGTCGCGATAAGGACAGAACACGAAAAAACACAGGGAACAAGGAAAAAAAGGACTAACAGGGCACTAACATGAGAAACAAAGAAGAAAACATGGCAAGCAAGCAGTCAAAACCCACGAGGGTGGCAGTGAAGGTCCCACCGTGATTGCCAAAAGGTGTAATCACGGGGATTGACCCCCCCCCCCCCTCGACACGAACAAGTACTATAACTAGTGGTGTGTGAACATGGAATGTGATCGCCACCTAGCAAGCTGCCTTATGAATGAAAATGAAGACGGCTAACTTAACTAGGAAAAGGAGAGAGAACTAGGGCGAACCTGATGCCGCGGCGGCCTTAGCGATCGCGACAACATGATAACGCGTCGCCCTTGGTGGATGCGTCTCCTTGTCGCGTCGCCCTCCACCATCACGTTCTCTTCTGTGCGGGAGATGATAGATGGGACCTTATTCCCATCCTCCAGCCGGCTAGAGGATGAGAGCTCCTCGTGGATCTTCACTTGGGTGCCTGCCAAAACAATGAAAATAAGAAATAAAACCCTGTTAGACTATATTAAGTGTAGTAACCATTCTTAAATGAAAGAACAATGTGAAGCATGAAGGGAACGGACCTGGGGGTGGTTTTTAAACCCCTTTGGGTGTAGGAAAATGTGGGTGTGTGCTGAACATGTTCTATCTAAGAATAACATGAAAGATGCATGCAGAAGAAGGGGAAAAAAAAAGGAGAGAGTGAGCCCCATTAGGGCGACTCCTCGGCATGATTGCAGCTCGAAGGATCGTCCAAAAGCTTCAGGAGAGGGTGCTGAAGTCGCCCTTCTCACGTCCCGTGCTTCATAGATGATGAAATGGGTTGCTTTAGTGGAGAGGGATGTGAGGGAAATGGAGGAGAAGGGTGGCTGCGTCGCTAAGTATCTGTCAAAGGAAATTTCGGCAGCCCTTCGGGGTAACAAATGAGGCTCCCTTCGTCCTTCAGAAGGTGCCTTTCTTTTATAGAGCTATGAGAGAGAAATGGGTGATATTATCTCTTAAAAAAGGGTCAAAATTCGGAATGAGAGATAATGGCCTTTTAAAACTGTAAGGGAGAGTCCAAGGGATCCTCATAAGAGTCCCTAGGGCCAGAATCTCTCCCCAAGGGATTGAGATATCTCCTAGGGATAAAGCTAGGTCAATAGGAGGATAAATGGGAGGTTGTTGCGGAGTCTGGTGCACTCAGGCATTGTCGCGGCGTATTGTGGGGACGTGACTAGAGACGCGGCAGGTCGGGGCGTCGCGACAGTAAGCCCACGTGCATGGATATCATGCATGGGCTGTCGCGGCATCCAGGACCGTCGCGACTAGAGTCACGGCACTACGATATGTCGCGACTAGGAAATCGAATTATTTTGGATTTATCAGCCAATCACACAACAGAGATATGAGTTATAATTGCACACGGACTCTCCAAAATGATAATGGGCAGGATTTCAAGGCAATTTTGAATGGTTAATGGGCTCAATCAAGGCTAATGATGGGCTCAAGGTGAGTGACCAACTAGGGGCTAACTAGGATAACATGAAATGTGGTTCAACCGATTAGTCGGAACCGAGTGTCTACACTCGCCAGTCAGTTTTTCACAACCTTAATGCCGCCATGGCATGGCAATATTTCCAAAACAAAAAATTCAAATATTTTTAAAAAAACAACCTAAAAAATTCAAATATTTACAAAAGCCAACAAAAATTCAAATATTTTCAAAACAATAAAAATTCAGACATTTCCAAAACCAAAAAATTCAAATATTTTCAAAACCACAAAAAATTCAAATATTTTCAAAATACTAAAAAAAATTCAAAAATCCTTATAAAAATTCAAATACTCTCAAAAAATCTAAAAAAATCATGATGGTGCTGCACATGGCAAGCGTTGCACTCCTCACTGTGCCAAATCAATACAAGCCTTCTAACATCGACTCCTCCTGCCATGGAATTCCAAACCCTTTTGGCCAAAACCATTTATCCTCATGGTTTAACAAACAAATTGAATGAGCCATGTTTGTTGCTAAATGCTTTATCCATGCTCCATGCTGAATAATGTTATTCCATGATTTTGTTATCTCTTGGCTAATAAAATTTGAGTGCAGGATTCGAGTCACCTCATCTGACGCTACATTAGTTGCAACTGCTACCCCTACCATCAGTTATTTGCATTTTACTATATAGTATACCTTTAGAGCATATCAAGGACCTTGTGGCTCTGAGAAATCTGGGATTTGAGTTCCCCTCTATCAAAAACAAATGATTATCCTAGAGGATCCGTAGCCGCACGGATAGGCCGTTACGCTTGGCACGTGCGGACGACGGACCCATGCATAAAACTCTGGTCCTGACTCAACGCAAATGTAACAATATTATCATTGATTATCGTCTACTCCTCTTTATCCTTATTTTTCTTTTAGCTCAGCATACATGCATATTTAAAATCACTGTGGAAAACCACTCTTCCAAAGCAATTTGAGAGCCATTCTCGCTCCAATTCCAGCCAACTTGAAATATTCCAATCTGGGTCAAGTACCCCAACTCCCTTTGTTGACGCCTCCAGGCTGATTTCCTTAAGAACATTTGTTTGGATTTATCCCTCCACTTTCATCTTTACTCCCAGAGATCCACCAAAGGTAGTGGCAGACGCCCCCAATGGTGCAACCTAACAGATTGTGTCCTTAGGTACTTCCCCTAAGCTGATAGTTGATCTCTCCTTTGTGCCCCACGTGGCACCTTTTCTTCGTGTACCACGTACACACCTCCTTTCGTGCCCCTCGCGCGTACACTTTATTCCCTTCCAATCCAAACATGTGTTTTTTTTGGTCTGCTTCCTAGTGGTGACTTCACTAGGAAGGTTTTGGTCTGCCGGTCCTCACTGATGATGGTGTTCCTCCTCAAGACAGCCTTCAAGCCCCATTGGAACTATCAAAGGAAAGCACTAATCTACCAAATCAACTAGGCCAACAAGCTCTGATTGCTCCAGTTACTAATCACATCCAGGAAGAAGGAAATGGTGAAAGGATTATGAACGAATGACTGGCCGTGTCGGGTATTCTGCATCTGACGGAGAAGCCTAAGCAGGTTCAGACTGCTCTTGTTTCTGATACTGATACGTCACATGGTCTGCATGGGGATTTCACGTTGCATGGCAGAATGACGTCAACCACTTAGCTATTATTCTTAAAGATCATTCCATGGCGGAGCCTCCATGGATAGTTCCCGGTGAGGAAGAAGGTATGATCTCCCCTTCCCAAGTTGTGCCTTCCAAAGAACAAGATCCAGAAATCCAGTTAAGAAAAGTGTCTGATCTGGATGCTAAAGAAAATATTTTCATGCCTACCTTTAAAGATCTAAAGGAAGGTATGACTAATAAGGAAAGTGGTATACGTATTAGATCAAAGGCCAAGGCTGCGGGGTGTTCTAATGGATACGTATCCTCATGACTAGCCTAATTTTATATTGGAATATCAGAGGCGTATCTAACACCGCCTCCAAGAGTGCCCTATGTAGACATGTTAAAAAATATCAAGTTGATATTGTTGCTATAGCTGAGCCTAAAATTCCTTTCCTCCGGGGCAAGAGGGTGTGTTCCTATCTTAAGATGGATATGGTTGCTGGTAACAATGGGGATAACTCCACAATATGGGTCTGCTGGCATAACAATAATATTCAAGTTGTTAATTCCTCTGATCAACATATCACTCTGGATATTCAAAAAAATAACATCACGCAGTATATCATTACAGTGCTGTATGGTTCTTGTACATTTGACAGAAAAAGGTCTCTCTATGATGAGATTATTAACATGTCTGGTAATATTTCTACCCCTTGGTTAGTGGGAGAGGACTTCAATGGTGTTTCGGCCCCCTCTGAGAAGAAAGGAGGCAATCCTCCCAGGCTTCAAGCGATGGTTGATTTCAATGCTTGCATGTCTGCCTCCTCTCTGCTTGATGTTGGTTATAGTGGATCACCTTTCACCTGGTCTAACAATCGTATTGGCCTTGCGGCTGTTAAATCCAGATTAGACAGATTCTTCATTAACAACCAATGGGAAGATGCTTTTCCTGGCTTTCAGATTACCCATCTGTTAAGAGGGCCCTCAGATCATGCACCTTTGTTAGCTTCCTGTATTCCCATTTCCAGGGGTCCGGCTAGATTTATTTTTCAATCTATGTGGATCAATCATGATACCTTTCTGAACACTGCTGACAATGTTTGGAAGTCGAGTAATGTTGGTCACAGTAATCCTTGGGTAAATCTTCATCTCAAACTTAAGGCTATTAAAGGTGCACTTCGGCTTTGGAATAAAACTATCTTCGGCAATATTCATGATAATCTGGCCATGCAAGAACATGAGATGACCATCAGGCAGCAGGAGTTTGATAGGAATCCCACGCCTGAGAACAGATCTGAGTTGGGGGTGGCCAATGCTAACTTAAGGAAAGCTATGAAATGTGTTGAGGTCTTTTGGGCCCAAAAAGCTCGAATAAACAGGTTGGATGATGGCGACAAAAACACATCTTTTTATCATGCTGTGGCTAATGGCAATAGAAGAAGAAATCATATAGCCAGACTTCAGGTGAATGGTCAGTGGTGTGACAACTAGGAGGCTCTTGCTAAGGAGGCTGCCTTTTTCTTTGAGAATCTTCTGCAAACTACTGATCAAGTTATCCATGACAATATACTCAATGTTATCCCTCCTATAATATCTGATGATCATAATAATGCTTTATGTGCTATCCCTAATATGGAGGAAGTCATGCTGGCTGTGAGGAACCTTAATGGTGCGAGCGCCCTTGGCCCTGATGGATTCACAGGTTCTTTCTTCACTACTTGCTAGGACATTGTGGGAGGAGATGTTTATGCGGCTGTTAAGGGTTTCTTCCAGGGATACTCTTTTGTTAAAGGTATTACTTCCACTCTGATCGTTCTCATTTCGAAGAAGGCTCATCCTATGTCTTTCAATGATTTCAGACCTGTCAGTCTTTGTAACTTTTGCAACAAATTGTCTCTAAAATCCTGAGTGATAGACTCACTCCTATTCTGCCGAAGATTATCTCAGAAGAGCAGGGGGCCTTTGTAAAGGGCAGATATATCCTGGACAATGTTTCTATGGCTAGACAGATGGTTAAGGATATTGGCCGAAAGGTTAGAGGTAATAATGTCATCTTCAAGTTGGATATTAAAAAGGCTTATGACAGTTTAGAATGGGATTTCCGTTCTTGAAGTCCTTAAGAAGTTTGGGTTCTCTTCCATATTCATATCTCTCATTGGTATGATTGTGCCCAATTGTTGGTTCTCAATTCTTTTCAATGGCTCCCATGCTGGTTTCTTTAAATCTACCAGGGGCCTTCGTCAAGGTGATCCTATAGCCCCGGCTTTGTTTATTATAATGGAAGAAGTGCTCAGCAAAAGCATCAAGAACATGGTCACTACTGGTCTGCTTAGGCCTTATGCAGGTCCCAGGGGCTGCCCTTCTCCCTCTCACCTTCTTTATGCTGATGACACATTGGTTTTCTTGAATGGCAGCATTAGAAATATTAATCGGTTGATGGAATTCCTCCAAGCCTACGCCACTTCCTCGGGTCAGCATATCAACTCTGCCAAGAGTAGTTTTATGATATCTCAAAAGGCTCCTGCCTCCGCCATTTCTAGAATTCACCGAGCCACTGGTTTTACTAGGCAAAGCGGATGTCTCTCTTACCTTGGCGTGCCCCTCAATTCTGGGAGATTTCTTACAGCTGATTTTAAATTTCTCATTGATAAAGTAAATGGCAAACTCAATATTTTGAAATCCAAACTTCTCTCTCAAGCAGGCAGACTCACGTTGATAAATTCTGTCATCTCTTCCCTGCCTGTCTATCTAGCAGCGGCATCCTATATCCCGAAATCTATCATCAATTACTTTGAAAAAGTTTATGTTGCATTCTTTTGGAATGGTTCTAACGGTTCTCATCGTCGTCACTGGGTGCCTTGGTCTTCCATCCAACGGCCCATTATGGAGGGAGGGCTTGGTGTTCGCAGCTTGCATCATGTTCAAGTTTCGTTAGCTGTCAAGCAACTCTGGAATGTTAAACACGGATCCTCTTTATGGGCCAATTATGCTAGAAAGAGATATCAGATCTTAAAGAAGGATATTATTATAGGGATGCCCAAATCTTTGCTCATGGAAGTTGAGAAGATTCTCATTGACAACACCAGATGGGTGCATGGCAATGGCAAAGATATCGATATCCTTCATGATATCTGGGTTGGAGATAGTCCCCTAAGTGAAACTATCACTGTCTCTGGTGATCATCGGCGTAACTCTGCCTCTCTGAGTGATGTTTATTCTAATGAAAATCATTGTCTGCGTTCCATTATCCCCCAGGCTGTTTTGGATGGCGTAGTTCTGACTGAAGATTCTGATAAGTGTATGTGGGCGGCTTCCCCTAATGGTTCCTTCACTACCCGATCGACCTACAACCTTACTCGTCCCACTGGTGTTTATAGAGCTGCTCTCTCTAAAATTTGGCACAGGTGTTTCAACCGCAGGGCCTCCTTATTTTCCTAGAAAGTGCTGAACTGTGCTATTCCGGTGGATGGTCGTGTCGCTGATATTGGTATTCCTATGGCCTCCTGCTACTCTTGTTGCTCTCATCCTCAACAAGAAACTTTAGATCATCTTTTCCTTCAAAGTGACTATGCTGCCTTTCTCTGGAGTTGGTTTCAACCGTTGATTTCTCCAAGAATTAACATGCACCCCCATCTCACGATCCGCCTGCGGAACTTTGTCCAACATAGTAACATTCGTTCTCCTTATGGATTCGCTGCTCTTTATGGCTTTATGCTCATCATTTGGGAAATTTGGAAATGGCGTTGTGCTAAAAGATTTGAGGATCCCATTCTCTCCCCTGGGGCCATCATCAGTAACGTCAAGAACAATATAGGCCACTCCTTCTCTAAAATCACTTTCAAAGTCGCTCCTTCCGTTGATGAATGGCAGACTCTTCTTAGCTTCGGCTTTGCTCCACAGTGCTCTTCCAAAATGTTGAATCTGATTAGATGGATCCCTCCCTTACATGATTTTAGTCTTAATGTAGATGGTGCCTGTAAAGGAAATCCTGGTGATTGCGGTGGTGGAGGTTGTATTCGGGATTCCATGGGAAATGTTCATTTGGCCTTCTCTCATTTATATGGTAAAGGAACCAGCATGCAAGCAGAGATAAGAGCGCTTACTGATGGCCTCTGTCTTGCGTCAGTTATTGGTTACAGGATTTCTATTGTTTATACTGACTCTCAAGCTATTGCTCATTCCATCAAGGATGACCGGGTGGTGTCTTGGCAATCCTTTAGATGGTGGAGAGAAGCCAGAAGAATCCTTATGCACAATGGTAGATCCCTTCTTCATGTGTATAGAGAAACAAATCAAGTGGTTGATGCTCTTGCAAACTTTGCGATTTTTTATAGGAAGAATCATGTTTACCGGGGGGCCAATGATCTTCCTCATCCTTGTAAAGGGCCAGTGGTAATTGATAAATCTGGTCTTAACCACATTAGGCTGGTTTGGCTGTGGCGGCCTTTGCTTCTTTGTAATTTTCCCTATATAATATCTTCGGCCCAGGTTTACTCACTGGTGGAGTGGGAACATTCTCCCCCTCTAGGGGAGGGTGCACTCTAGTGGTTGAGAGCCTGAGAACCGCTTTTGATTAAAAAAAAAAAAATCTTCCTTGGGTGTTGGTGAAAGACTCTTATCAGGTGGTGTTTACCCCAGTATTATGCGTGTCTATTTTTTCACCTTGGCGTCTACTTTTCAGTCCGCTCCCACTTCACTATGCTTCATTTCTTTCATTTCATTTCACTCCACTTCGTGTCCCTTCGCTTCGCTGCCCTGCAAAGCAAACGCCAAGGCGTGGCAGCTGTAGACACACGATTTTGACTCCACTGCGGGAAAATTTCATATTGCACCATAATGCCTCAAATGGCACTCCTTTTGCTTTGCAAGAGTAGTTTTCCCATCATTCTGAATCACCCAATTCATCCCCGGTGCTTCCCCTTCGTTTCCAAGGCTCGTCGGAGGTCATGGGCAGAAATTCATAGTCGCATCGGGTCTAGTGGTCGCATTTATGAAGGAATCTAAAACGCGTCGGTTTGGGTGGATGTGACTCTACATCGATTCTGAGCCTTATATCGATTCCCCTTGGCGCGTCGGGTCCTCCCGACGCTATTTTATCGATTGATGCTTAACGCGTCGGCTCGATACGACGCGACTCTAATTTCCATAATCGGAAAGTCCTTGTCGCGTCATGTCGTACCGATGCGACTCAGAGTGATTCATGTACGCGTCTGCCATCTCCGACGCGATTAAAAGTCAGAGCCTAAGCCTAACACCTACAGCTGTGGCATTTAAGAGTTCACACATCGCCAAATCATGACAATTTCCGAATAACGTCCAGGTAGGACGTCGCGTTTCTACCTCCCGCAAAATCAAAGGATGATCCTGTTAGCACGTACGATCCAGTTGAGAAACATGGCGCCCATGACCGATGCGATTCCGAACATACCTGTAGGCTACACCTGTCACATCAAGTTGACTTTTAAGTCGCGGCAGCCTTCTCGGACGCGTTTCCATCATTAACGTGTCCGCCATGTCCAACGCGATTCACAGATTTCTACCTATAAATAGACCCCCGAGGCAGCTATTCCAAAAAAAAAAAACTTCCCTACCCCCCCCCTACAGCGGAGCCCTACCGGATTCTTCCCCCTCTCCCCCATCGCAGCGAAGCCCTGTCGGACCAGTGACTCGGCTTCCAGACCGCGGAGAATCATCTACCATTCCACGTCAAGCTGCGTCCTCGTTCTGCAGAGTTCGGAGCCGGCGTCCCCTCCGTCATCCTCACGCGAACCGGAGCGAAGCGGAAGGCTTCTTCCTCCTCTTCATCTGTCCAGTCAGCCGCGCCGCCGTGCCATCCAACATTCGAGGAAGCACCCCCTATCATGCCCCGCTAATTTAGCAGCGGAATAAATCAGGGAGGTATGAGCAACGTGTATGGTAACGTAAATTGCGCATACAGTCGCAAATATCAGAGCATCTAAATGAACAATAATTACAATAAAACTCCTTATTTTATTGATAAATAACCTAAGACTATTACATCCACTAATTCTGAGTCAAAACCTAGGGCTCAATAACATCATTACATTTAGAAAAGATAACTAAGCAAATATCTAACTAATCTCTAAGGTACTAAGGACACTTCATTGCTATGACTCCTGGTCGCTCTTCACTCCAGCCCATTCCCGTGGGTGAGTGTAAGGTCATCATCCGACTTACCTGAAAACACAATAACAAATAACGAAGGGTGAGCGATAACGCTCAGTAGGACTTAATATCTCATGTGAATAAGTAGGCTTTAAATGATTAATGTCTTGTAAAGCAAGTTAACTAGAGAGATCGATCAAGTATAGTCAAGAGAGTAATAGCACCTGATAACAAGAGAATGATAGCACACGAGAGAATGACAGCACATTCAAAAGTAATTGCAACTAGCATGATAGAGGATTGGCCATATAGTGAAAGAAAATGGAACGTCTGCACCAAGGTGCAATAGCACTTCCCCGGTCGAGCATCATGTCAACCCAGAGATATAGTAAAACGATTATTTGATTGTCATAGATTGAATTGTGTTTGTTGTTAAATGGCGCTGGATACATGTCGTACACATCCTGATCATATTACCCTCGCGAGGAAATAGCACTCTTCGGGCGCTCCTCCCAGGACCAGACCGGGCCTTATTGCTTTGGCATTATAGCACTGTTTTGTTATTTTGTTTAGACAATCAATTTAATGGCCAAATAGAGTACCAAGAAGAGATGAGAGTAATAGACGAAATGGATGAGAGTATAGAGTGAAAGTGAACAGATGAGAGTAACGAGATAGTAGACAAGATAGGGGTATAATTGTAAAATAATGTTAAACATCGATAGTAACAGTTGCACAGCACTAGGTCGGGTGCCGGCAGTCTGGTGGAAGTCACAACCGCCCACTAGCCGTGCTATGAACACAGGCTAAATGGTCCGGGTGATCACAAGGTAAGAGAGAACACACTAAGGCCGTTTGGATCGTACTGATCCCTAGGGGTGTATCGGGTTTTAAGGGTACAACCAACTCGTCGGCTAAGGACGTGTGCCAAAGTCAAGAAAACTTACGGAGGCCTTGACAAGGAGTCTAGCCCAGTCGAGAGTATTCCCGATGGAGAGGTGGTCCAAGTCAAGAGAAAGTGTGTAACAAAACGTTGTCCATCTTACCTCAAGTGCTCGAAGACCGAGGGACGCGATAACGGTGTACAAAGCACGCGATTAAAACAAGAACAAATGTCATTTAAATAATAGGGAAATTAGGTAATTAATTTCACTTAATTACCAGATACATTATTGAATAATTTATTAGGGTCAAATGGCAGACATTAATAATAAGTGTGTGCAAGTGTAAAGAAATCATGAGAGTATGATAAATCGTGCAAATGGCTTTTAAACAATTGAATTTATATAATTATTGCCCATTATTAATTTACCAGGTCGAAATAATTATAACATGGTGTAATCATGGCTAAATAAGGGGTATATAGCCTAATCAGCAGGGGCATGTGCACAATTAATAGTTCTGGTAGAAATTTCATAAAGCGACGAGAGTGCCTATCGCGATCAAGTTGCGACGGGGTGCTAAGTCGCATCCAACAGGTATCGCGACGGGGTTCCCGTCACGGTCCAGGTCGCGACGGGGCGGCCTGGCGCGACGGGCGAACCGGCCGACCTGGCCCGGTTCAGGGGTTGGGAATACGAGGGCGCAGGCCGTCGCGTTCAGATCGTGATGGTCTGGCCGGTCGCAACGACTCTGAGGTCACGACGGGTCGGGCCGTCGCGACTTTAGAGAGGCAGCCCAACCCAGAAAAGGGGTTTAGCCCTTTCCTGAATTAGGTCCTTCCCTCTAAAGTGTGATAAAGTGCTCTTGTAAAATCAAGATAAAATCGTACGATGATCCAAAAATCATGAAACTAGTTTTAAACGAAAGTAGACACACAGATCTATCAACATGTACAATTAATTCAAAAATAGATAAGGTTTAGGCATGCTTTGATTATGTTACATTTCAGTGACCTAAACATGCGTAGTCAAGATTCAACGAATTAATTAGCAATGGATACATGATGAAAATTAGGGGAAATGGGGGCATTTGAAGCTAACATGATGTAGTATTTGTGAGAATTTTCTCATGGCATGGGATTAAGTATGCATGGGGTTTGAAAGCAAACATGAAGGTTCTGGTACAAGGATATGACAGGGCTTCAAGGAATTAATTCTCCCTCATGGGAGATCGAAATAGAGCAAAACTAGAGGACTTTTGCAAGGGATCATGAAGTCTACCTAGGGTAATTTTTACTCGAATTTAGCTTGAGAGATTGCCTACCTTTTTGCACTGTAAAGATCTTAGGGTTTAGAGGTGACGAATTTCCAAGTTCTTCTTGCTCCAAGCCTTCTTCTTCTCCTTGCTCCTCGTCCTTAGCCTCCTTCCCTCATGCTCCAAAGCTCCAGTAATGTAATGGGGCTTGGTAGACATGAATTAGAGATCTATCAGGTTGTGTAAGAGTCCTTCTTTCTTAAAACTCCTCTTTCCCTTCAAACGTTTAATTTTATACATTTATCACCCAATTTCTTGCCTTTACCTACCTAATAGGCTTGGGGAGAAGTCTAAATTCATGGGTAATAGTTTAGGATAGGATTAAGACTCTTTTTAGGATATTTATAACCCTTTCTAGTATTTTTCTTACCCTTATTTAATTTATTTATTAATTAACTCCGAAATTCTACATTTATCTCTCCCTTTTCCCACATTTATCCATCCATTTATCTTGGGGAGAACTCCAATTTCATGGCTAAGGGATTTGGGTAGGTCTAGGATTCTTTTTAGGATAGATTTGAGCTATTAAATAATTATTTCACCTCTTTTATTAATTACTTTTATTTTTAATACGAATTTCACTAATTTAACTCCCATCACATGATGGGCTCTTTTCATTTGGGCCCAACAATTCATGCTAGGACCATTAAGATAACACATTACTAATTTTGCTTAATGGGTTTTAGTTTAATTTTATTTATCACAATTTATTCACCCTTTATTCTAATTTAAATCTATTTAACATATTTATTCACTTGGTTTCTTTCTTCATTTTAATTTAATATTTTTGATCCTAATATTCCTAACCTTTATCCAACCTTTAGGATCCTGCTTTTGGGCACAATAACTTACGTGGGCTTAATTGTACAACCCATTTACTTAATGAGTTTTATTTATCTTCTTATTAAAGAATATATTCATGGGCCAAAATTGTTCATTGGTCCAATTATCATAATGGGCTATCATCTCATATTATTTAAAGTCTATTCATATATTTATTTTAATTTATAACCCACCTTGGCTCATATAATAATAGGTTTTCCGACTTATTCCTTAATTACGACAGTAAGTCGCATAAATTCTTAAACTAGGTCCAAATGATTTTTCTATACCCAAACTTCTTGATGAGTCATTAAATAATATTATTTAAATCATAACCATTATTTTTACAACATTTTTATAGGGGTTTTTACGCATGCGATAATGATGCGTACCTTTTTAACTAGTTTAAGTTTACTAATTGATAAAATTTTAATTTATCTTTATTTTTGAATTAATGAATTTTCTGGGGTACTACACTCCCTCTCCCCTTTCTTTGTTTATATCAACTCCTCCGAGCCCCACGTGGCTCTTCTTTACTCCCTTTTTATACACACACACATGCATGCATACACACGCACACCCATACCTACCTCCTAGGGGTTTAAAAGCCACCACGCGATAAGTACATTTCCATGCTATTCATTCATTTCATTTATTTATTTAGATTTGATACTACACACATGTGGCTAATCCCCTCTTTCTTTATTTTTTGTCTATTTTTGCAAGGGTAATCAAAACAAGGAAAAGCGCCTTCTACCATGGCCAACCGTGCGCGTAGAAGAAGAGGAACCCACATCCCGCGCAACCTCCCACGCTCCCAAAGGTATTCCACATGATTATTCCTCTCCATTTCGCATCCTCGCGTGCATCTCCATTCGGTACCCTCGCGTACCTGGCGATTGCGGATCTTTTCCTTTTGTTTTCCACGTATCAATATTTCTTTCCACTTCATCCCTCTTTGTGCTCCATTGCTCTTCTTTCTTCCCCTAAAAAAAGGGGGAGAAACGAAAAGCCACGTCCACACCTAGCTTCGACTCTGCCATCAAATCCATCCTTATATGTGTGTTTCCTCCATCTATGATGTACTGGCAAAAATCGACGGTGCCCGAGATAACAAAATTTCTAACAATTTTTAAGTCTTCTTGAATGTGTACTGTAGTTACATGTCGTACACGCATATGTTCCTTTAGTGCTCCACCCTGACAAATTAGCATATGCAGGGAAGTCATTGAGAATCCAGAGGAAAGTAGCTCGCAGGGTGAAGTTCTGTTTTTTTTTTGCTGCATCATATGTTTGCACACCATTATACCATAAATCCTTCAACTCATCTATCAATGGTTGTAAGTATACATCAATGTCATTTCCGGGCTCTTTAGGACCATGAATGAGTAAAGACATCATGGTATATGTTTGCTTCATACACATCCACGGTGGTAAGTTGTAGACAACTATCACCATAGGTCATGTAGTTTGCAAATGGATTAAACCCATCAATTGCCAAACCGAGTCTAACATTGCGGGCTTCAACAGCAAAGTCTGGATAGACATTGTCGAAATGTGTCCATGCCTCAGAATCAGCAGGATGCCGCATCTCTCCGTTTTCTTGCAACGTCCGACCATCCTTATGCCATGTCATCCACTTAGCTACCATAGAAGACATAAACATTCTTTGCAATCTGTCTTTCAGAGAAAAATAACGCAAGACTTTCTTAGGTACTCGCTTGCGTGTAGAAGAATCATTTGTATGATTGACTCTTTCTTTATACTCCGGTGTATGACATTGCGGACACTCATCTTTATCTTCATTCTCCTTCCAAAACAATACACAATCATTGTCACATGCATCTATCTTCGCATGGCTTAACCCAAAATTTCTAACTGTCTTCTTAGCTTCATACCATGATTTAGGGACATAGGCTCCTTTTGGTAATATTTCACGCAGAAGATCAAGGAACATGACTATACAATTGCCTATCACCTGATTCATTGTCTTAATGTGTAGCAGTTTTAAAAGAAATGTCAATCTACTCACTTTCTGGCAACCGGGATACAAAGGTATTTCTGCATCATCTAATAGTTTATAAAATTTCTTCGCCTTTGCATTTGGTTCATCTTCATCACACCGAGCAGCCATCTCAGCATCTTTCAGCTCATGTAACATCTGAATTGTATTATCAGCAGTCATTTGTTGTTCTTCCTCATTGATCTTCTCTGAGGATATGTCATCAACGGCTTCCTCTCCATGACACACCCAATTTGTATAATGAAGCCATATCCCGTCACATATCAAATGAGTTTTCACTTCATACCGAGTGAACTTCAATCCATTGCAACATTTTTTACATGGATATTGTAGCAACTGCCCGTTATCTCCATGCCTAAAACTCCTCCTATCTTCATGAAAAGCAAAGTCCAATAGTTCTTCAACTCCTTTCTCATACCTAGGATCCAAACGATCCGTAACTTTCATCTAACTTTTATTGACTCCAGCCATTTCAAAATAATCTAGAATTAAGAACTAAAAGAAAAAAATATCAGATATGAATTAAGTCACATCATGTGTAAACTTATTTAAAACTAATTGACATAATTATCTATGAACGTATAATTCAGTGAAAATTTCGGCAGCTTCTACCCTGTACTGGAAGAAAATCCACATTTTCACAACTGTCTATATTCATACATTCCTGCAAAGAAAAGGGGGTACCTACATGAAATCTTACCCATCTATGGATATTTGATCATCTAATATTCTTTATTATATGTGTTTTGAGATTATCTTAAAATTTCGGCAGTGTTTCCCCACATTTCTCCAATATACCACCATTATTTACTAATTTTAATTATGCTCAAAAAATCATTTGCATAAAATGTAAGTAACAAAAAGAGTAGTTAAAATTAGCAGGTATATTGGAGAAGAGCGAGAAGATGATGCCGAAATTTTAAGACAATCTCAAAACACATATAATAAAGAACATCAGATGATCAAATATCCACAGACTGTCTAACTTGGACAATTCAAGACTATATGCTCGATATATGCCATTAGTCATTACTTTCAAAAGACAGTAAAAACATATATCGTAACAAAAGTCTTGAACGGGCAAAAAAAAAATAAGGTCCACTCATTCTCACATTTATATGTTTCATCCAATGCTTGCATCCTGTATTAAAATACATTCACACATCCTGTAAAAAATATATTCATGCATCCACACATAATATAAAAGTTGAGCCACCACCCAGGCTCGCTGGATTAAATAAAGATGAGCCACCACCCATGCTCGTTAGATTAATTACAGATGAGCCACCACCCAGGTTCGCTGGATCTTACCTGAACAAAGAGCCTCAAAAGATGAAAACAACTAGATCGATCTCCGCACGTGTTCCAAAAAAACATGCCATCATATTTTACCAAGAATATCAACAATTACAATAATATCAACTAACATTACCGACATCAACTAATATATATATATATATATATATATATATATATTGTCTACATTCAACTATTTATAGCTTAATTCTTATTGGATGGAGACAATGCTACTTGCAAATTCTACACTTTTCTCAAAATACATGTATATTTTGAGGAAATGTGAGTATTTTGAATCGGTTAGAGAAAATTCGCCACAACCCCAGCGAAGGGACCACCAGCTAAAGGATAAAACAAAGGTCACCAGTGGGAGGTCATGTGGGGGATGGCGTGAGAATAACATGTACAAATATAACCCTTTCCAGGGGTATGGCATGAGGAGGAATTCTCTCTATTTTGGACTGCTGGTAACAGGGAGATGGATAAGGACTTGGGGATGGATACAAAGGCATTATTAGTGGTTTCTAGACATTAGTACTAAAAAAATGTTACATCCAACCTCGAGATGCATGTGTGTCTCATCATGGGGATGAGGGGCCTCCTGTGAAGATAGCTATTTGAGATTCCTAATTGAAGAGTTAAAATAATGTAGTAGTTAAGAAAAGGTGGGGGGGAAGTGGTCCAACTTTGCTTTCTTTGTTTCCTAAGTTTCATGTGTTTAGAAGGAGTTTTTGCAAATAACTCCAAAAACACCCTATAAGCAAGAAACTGACCTATAAGTTTATTTATGTGGGAAAAAAAAAAGCTTTATAATTAGCCAATTTATGAGCTATCACCTTCTCATCAAATACTTGCTAAATTTCAACCGGCTGGGGTTTTTGTGAAGTAAAAAATGGGGAAAAAAGAGTGAGGATGGGAAGAAAAGTTGCAGTTGTAG
The DNA here is from genome assembly GCA_014218235.1 of Colocasia esculenta. NCBI lineage: Eukaryota > Viridiplantae > Streptophyta > Magnoliopsida > Alismatales > Araceae > Colocasia > Colocasia esculenta. The sequence continues at coordinate 23,935,021 of CM024761.1, read as the reverse complement.
TTGCGCTCTTCTCTACGGACAAGCATCCATGTTTCTGACTACTAATTTCGGCCTTGCAGGGGGGAAATATGTGTTGCTGGTTCTCGTATATATGTTCAAGAAGGGATATATGATGAGTTCGTGATCAGGAAGTCAGCAGAGAAGGCAAAAAGTTGGAAAGTTGGAGACCCTTTCGATCCACAAGTGAATCAAGGGCCATAGGTATCTGGAAATGAGATAATTTTGTCATGTTCTTAAAACTTAGTAGCAGAAGAGTCCATAGCACATTAACATTCCTTTTTTAAAGACTTGTTGGGTCCCTTGTCCTGTTTGAAGACACTAATCATTACATGTTTCTATTTAACTTTGATTTAATGGCCGGGTCTTGTCATGTGCGTTTGTAAAGGTTGACAAGGACAAGAGAGAAGGCATGTGGTGAGAGAGGCTACTACATTGAGCCCACAATCTTTACAGATGTCAAGGTAGCTAACAGCTCATGCCCAACTTGTTCTCTACTCTAAATTAATCATGACCTTTTACGACGTTTTAAATCAAACCCAAGGGCGGTGAGGGAAGAACCTATGAAGCGGCAATGCTTAATTTAGGCCATTACCATGTCCTTCATATATACGTGTGCGGTTGCTGAGCTGTGAGAAACCCTCCACCCAGCCTCATTAACCAGCCTCATGAGGAGTTAGCTAGCCATGAGTGCTTGTGAAATCCATGGAGCTATCTTATTAAAATCCATTGTTAATGAACGTAATGGCCAATATGAAAGTATGATACATTTCTTTCTTTACTTTTGGTTCCAAAAGTACACGTGTTATTTCTATGAAGTAAATTTAGATACATAGTACACAGGTACGCAGAATGGCTCTGCCCAGTCATTTTGTATCCTACAATTTGACCAATGACAAATGGACTTGTAAGAAGACCATGCAATTGTAAATTATGGTGACAGCAAGTATTTTTCTCATTTGGAAATGGTTGATCGGGCTAATGTTTTCATAAATGAGTAATGACCGGCGAGCTGCTGGACAGGAAAAAACACGCAGGAGCAGCGAAAAGACCTTCAACTAAACTCTACCTACAATTGTCCAAGTGTTTTAAATATGACAATGCCCATGTCTCTAACTTGAGTGATTTCCTCCTCAGTTTTGAAATGCTAAAAAAATCAGAAAAACATTGGCCTATCAATACTCATGTTGGGACAACAGTCACGGAGGTTCCCACCACTACAGAAAATGAAGGATCTGTAGACGGCTGAAAGCCGTCTACGAAACTTTACGGTTTTTAGAAGCCGTCTACTATGTATGTAGACGGCTTCAGCCGTCTACGAAGATAGGTAGACGACTACAATAAGCCGTTAACAAAAACTTAAGTAGACGGTTTGTTTACCGTCTACAAAAATATAAGTAGACGGTTTTTAAGCCGTCTATAAATATTTATGTAGACGGTTTTTAAGCCGTCTATAAATATTTATAGACGGTTTATAAGCCGTCTATATAAACTTATGTAGATGATTTTTAAGCCGTCTACATAAACTTATGTAGACGGTTAATAAAACTTGCAAATAAAGTTTTGTAGATGGCTTAAGCCGTCTACACATTTCAATTTTTTTTTTTAACTTTTAATTTATTTTTATTATTTTTCTCTGTAGTACAGAAATCAAAACATTCATATACATAAATCATTACTACCATGCACACACAAATTATTTAAAAACACATCATATACATACATTATTAATACCATACACACACAAATTATCTAAAAACACATCATAAACATATTCAAAAGAAATACAATATCTCACCCACTATAATAATCTAATCATCATCATCATAATCATCAGCAGACTCGTCACTCTCCTCACACTCAAGCTCACGCCCAGGACGAGACGGCTGTGATGGCTGAGCAGCATATTGCTGCATGAAGGCTCGCATCTCTGACATCTGACTGCGCAAGTCCTGTAACTGCTGGCGATCCCTGCTCCTCTCTGCACACAAGTCCTGTAACTCCTGGCGATCTCTGCTCCTCTCTGCACACAACTCCTCCATCTTTTTGTTTTGATCCTGCAACTGCTGCACCTGAGTGTGGTAGCCGCCTGAGGAGCTCGATCCCTCTCCCCTCCCGTACCAAGTGCGGAGCGTCTCAGCCTTACCCGCACAACGAACACGGCCAGGCCTGTCTCGTCCCATGACAGCTATGAAGGCATCCTCGGCTAGAACAGGAGCGGCATCATCACTCTGGAGGGAAGGAGTCGTCATCTGTGTCATCTTCTCCTACAAAAAAATATATTTCATTAACAAAAATGAGAAATTATAAACTAATTTATTAAAAATAATTTATCTAAGACCAATACACTTACAAAACGATCCCTGCTTTCGTCATCAACCCACCGCTGGGGTACCGTCAGGGAGGTCTTTACATCTCCCCATCTTAAAAACTTCCATGCGATCAGGCTCACGCTGGTGAGTCTTCACCTGTAAAAATAATTGTATAATCATCAAGTACGAAAAAAAAATCAATAGAGATTATTAAATTACATTCAATAAAATAAAAAACTTACAAAATCATCTTTTAATTGATAAATACTGGTACGCCCCCGCCGATACGTCATATTTTGATGCGTACGATTCTGCTTATTACGCTCGGCAATATCCTATAAAGAAGAAGACAATTCATATATTTGAATATTTGATAAAATCTGAAATGAAAAATCATAAGTACATATGTAATTAAATCATATTATTTTACTTGCTCCTCCTTTGAATTCCATTTTTGACACATTGTCCGCCAATCAGATGGATCAACACAGGTGGAACAGATGCAACAGCATCCTCAAAGGTCTTGCCCTTATAATGCTACAAAATAACAATTACAAAGTTAACAAAATACTCATTATCAACATAAAAAACAAATAAATACTCTTAAAAAAAAAACTTACTTTTGACTTTAACATCCCACGCCAGCCTTTGTGCATGCTTGTCATGTGTTATAACATCTCCTTATCCATCTGAGGAGTCCGATCCCAACAAAACCACATCTACACATATATTACCAATCTAATGAGCATATCTCACAAATACACAATATTCACTTTAAATGTTATTCTATTTACCTCGAGATCTCGAAATATTCCATTCTTTGTCTCTTCAAGCAGTTTTGAAAAAAATTCTGCCATATTTTGCAATGCAGTCTGATGATAATGCCCATACGAGTTACAAATTTGTCCCTGCTCGCCTACCCCGTATCCACCAATGACTCTTACATTCCATTTCTGTCCAGGCTCTAGCCTCCTCTCCGTGGCACCTCTAGAGGGACCCCGACGACCACTCCCTCGACCCCACGATGGTGTCTCTATGTAAAAACATATACATAAAGAAAATGATTAGATTTATGAAACTAAAGTAAATATAAATTGTAATGCTACTGAATGTAAAAATATACCTGCTACAGAAGAAGATGCAGATGCAGCAGAAGACGCCCCCTGAGTGTAGGAACTACGGCTTGAGAAGGATGACCTGCAACAGAGTCTTCAGGTGAATGAGTTGGCACGTCATCCACAGTCCGTGCTCTCGAACACGAGATCCACTACGCGAACTCATATCTGAAAATATTGATATTAATAAGCAGCGTATATAATTTACAAAGAAAATTTGACGGGCATCTCCCCTATATTAGGAGCATATCCACATGTGTACACAACCTGTGGAAAAAAATTTCATACATTAACATCTTGAAAAATAAATATATAATGCAAAAAAGAGACATTTACATCTGTAAAAAATAAATTAAATGCATAAACACATTCACATTCTACAATATAACATATACATTACCATGACCAAAGTTACTATAAACATTAAAGATTCACATTCTATAATAAAAATATAACATAATTACAACTCCACTTAAATCTTCATATATTCACCAACTCTCACATTAATTCCTTCAGTTACATCAACATCAAATATTCTCCATTGATAGGAACATCAACCAAATTTTCTTGATAAGCTTCAACATTTTCATCCTCAGACACTTCTTCCTGTTCTGCCATGTTATAATAGTCTCGGGCTGTGCTCTTACAAGAATGATCCATCATGTTCTTCTATATCATCTACATAAAACACCTGCTCTACTTGTTGGGCAAGTGCAAAGACTCATTTGTCCCCAATTTTTATTGATGTTGAGACTGATGATACCATATTTGTCAACTTGGAATCCCCTGCCTTCACGATCAACATCCCACCAGTCACATTCAAACAATATAACACGTCTGTTATGGTCAAAACATATTTCCACAACATCCTTAAGATGTCCATAATAGCCATCACATTTATTATTAAGATCTGCAATCACAACAACACCACATAGTTGAGTCTGCTTTATATAATCTGCAGTTCTTGTACGAAACCTAAATCCATTTACAATATAGCCTGAATGTGAATAAGCAATTCATGATGGTGCTTGTGACAACATTTGGATATCTTGAGTACATTGAGGATCATTTGCATCTTTTAATTCTTGGACATAACTTTGAAACCATTTTCTGAAATCTTTCTCGATTCCTCTAAAACTTTCTAGCCTTCGTTTATGTTCAGCCAAGAAAGGATCAATCTCCTCTATCTGTTTCAAAATATACGTGTGTGCCAACTGCACTTCTGTGATGTACTGGCAAAAATCGACGGTGCCCAAGATAACAAAATTTCTGACAATTTTTAAGTCTTCTTGAATGTGTAATGTAGTTACATGTCGGATACGCATATGTTCCTTTAGTGCTCCACCCTGACAAATTAGCATATGCAGGGAAGTCATTGAAGGTCCAGAGGAGAGTAGCTCGCAGGTGAAGTTCTGTTTTTTTGCTGCATCATATGTTTGCACACCATTATACCATAAATCCTTCAACTCATCTATCAATGGTTGTAAGTATGCATCAATGTCATTTTTGGGCTCTTTAGGACCAGGAATGAGTAAAGACATCATGGTATATGTTTGCTTCATACACATCCACGGCGGTAAGTCGTAGACAACTATCACCACAAGCCATGTACTATACCTGCTACTCATGTTTGCAAATGGATTAAACCCATCACTTGCCAAACCGAGTCTGACATTGCGGGCTTCAACAGCAAAGTCTAGATAGACATTGTCAAAATGTGTCCATGCCTCAGAATTAGCAGGATGTCGCATCTCCCCATTTTCTTGCAACGTCCGACCATCCTTATGCCATGTCATCCACTTTGCTACCATAGAAGACATAAACATTCTTTGCAATATGTCTTTCAGAGGAAAATAACGCTAGATTTTCTTAGGTACTCGCTTGCGTGTAGAAGAATCATTTGTAGGTGTGATTCTTTCTTTATACCTCGGTGTATGACATTGCGGACACTCATCTTTATGTTCATTCTCCTTCCAAAACAATACACAATCATTCTCACATGTATCTATCTTCACATGACTTAATCCCAAATTTCTAACTGCCTTCTTAGCTTCATACCATGATTCAGGGACATAGGCTCCTTCTGGTAATATTTCACGCAGAAGATCAAGAACATGCCCATACAATTGCCTGTGACCTGATTCATTGTCTTAATGTGTAGCAGTTTTAAAAGAAATGTCAATCTACTCACTTTCTGGCAACCGGATACAAAGGTGTTTCTGCATCATCTAATAGTTTATAAAATTCTTTCGCCTTTGCATTTGGTTCATCTTCATCACACCGAGTAGCCATATCAGCATCTTGCAGCTCATGTAACATCTGAATTGTATTATCAGCAGTCATCTGTTGTTCTTCCTCATTAATCTCCTCTGAGGATATGTCACCAACGGGTTCCTCTCCATGACACACCCAATTTGTATAATGAAGCCATATCCCGTCACATATCAAATGAGTTTTCACTTCATACCGAGTGAACTTCAATCCATTACAACATTTTTTACATGGACATTGTATCAACTGTCCGTTATCTCCATGCCTGAAACTCCTCCTATCTTCATGAAAAGCAATGTCCAATAGTTCTTCAACTCCTTTCTCATACCTAAGATCCAAACGATCCATAACATTCATCCAACTCTTATCGACTCCAGCCATTTCAAAATAATCTAGAATTAAGAAGAAAAAAAAATATCATATATGAATCAAGTCACATCATATGTGTAAACTTATTTAAAATTATATGACATAATTATGTATGAAGTATAATTTAGTAAAAATTTCGGCAGCATCTACCCTATACTGGAAGAAAATCCACATTTTCACAAAAGTCTATATTCATACATTCCTGCAAAGAAAAGGGGGTACCTACATGAAATCTTGTCCATCTATGGATATTTGATCATCTGATGTTCTTTATTATATGTGTTTTGAGATTATCCTAAAATTTCGGCAGCATCTCCCCACACTTCTCCAATATACCACCATTATTTACTAATTTTAACTATGCTCAAAACATCACTTGCATAAAATACAAGTGACAAAAAGAGCAGTTAAAATTAGCAGGTATATTGGAGAAGAGCGAGAAGATGCTGCCGAAATTTTAAGATAATCTCAAAACGCATATAATAAAGAACATCAGATGATCAAATATCCATAGACTGTCCAACTTGGACAATTCAAGACTATATGCTTGATATATGTCATTACTATCAAGAGATAGTAAAAACATATATCAAAACAAAAGTCTTGAACGGGCAAAAAAAAAAAAGGTCCACTCATTCTCACATCCATATGCTTCATCCAATGTTTGCATCCTGCATTAAAATACATTCACACATCCTGCAAAAAATATGTTCACTCATCCACACATAATATAAAAGTTGAGCCACCACCCAGTCTCGCTGGATTAAATAAAAATGAGCCACCACCCAGGCTCGCTGGATCTTACCTGAACAAAAAGCCTCAAAAGATGAAAGCAACTAGCTCAATCTCTACACGTGTTCTAAATAAAACCAGTCATCATATTTTACAAAAAATATATTAATAAAAAAATGGGTGAGCCAACACAATTTATTTAAATACATAACACAACATTTCACATTCTTTTGACAATATCATAGCAAGTCTGGCGTGCATATTGGCTATTCATCAAATATCTTGCGAAGAATCCCCCCCTCCAACTATATGCAACACATGGGGAAACAGGAAGTCAACAACATGCTTTATGCATATTCTCTGTTGTGGGTGGAGCATTTCATCACGAAAAATATAGTTCTGGAATGCTCTAGTAATTCCCCAGAGTAAAACTTCATGTTTAACATCCCATTTTCTAAAATACCTGTTCATCTAAACTTCATGTTTAACATCCCATTTTCTCAAATACATGTTCATCTAGTGGCATCCAGGTTTCTAAATAAGACCAGCATCCAGCTGCAGAAGGAGATGTATTCATATAGAATCTTTTTTTGGCATATTTGACCATGTTCCCTTCTATTTTCAGGTACTTGATACAATTATTTCTTGTTATCTTGGTTCTTGAATATTCTTGAATCCACATGAATCCTTGCACATATCTCAACCATAACAGCATTCTATTAGCTCTACCACCACTTCTTTCTAAATAAGGAAAAGAAGATGCCATACAATTCATATTGATTCAATGGACATTCATTTCCCTGCATCAGAATGTAGGAGTAAAAGCTTAAAGAGATCCACCACATTCTGTTATGGACCTACCGATGGAAAACATGCACACAATAGGATTGGGCGCCATCTCACCTTCTGGATTCCAGAAGAAGTGCACGTTGTTCCTGTGTTTTGTCTGAGCCTATATCAATTTCACCAGCAGTGTAGCTGCATCAATGTAAATGAAAAAAATAATAATAAGCAGACATGATAGGAAGCCTCGGTCCTCTTGCCTCCTCCCCACTGAACCCCCACCCCATCACGGAAGCCCCAACCTTATTGAACCCACCCCCACCCCATCGCCGGAGCCCCACCCCCACTGGCCCCTCCCCACCCCCCACACCCCCACCCCATCGTCGGAACCCCACCCAGCCCCACTGCCGCCTCCCTACCCCCAACACCTCCACCTCATCGCCGGAGCCCCACCCCCACTGGCCCCTCCCCACCCCCAACACCCCCACCCCATCGCCGGAGCCCCACCCCCACTGCCGCCTCCCTACCCCCAACACCCCCACCCCATCGCCAGCCCCCACCCCCACTGCGCTCCCCACCCCCAACCCCCCACCCCATCGCCGAGCCCCACCCCCACTGCCGCCTCCCTACCCCCAACACCCCCACCCCATCGCCGGAGCCCCACCCCCACTGCCGCCTCCCCACCCCCAACCGCCCCCCCCCCACTGCCCCACCCCACTGAATCCCCAACCTCCCCTCACCAACCTCCCCCTCCCCCACCGACCACCACACTCCCCTCCCAGCTGCCAATCTAGAGAGAGAGAGAGAGAGAAAGAAAGAGAAAGAAAACCACAGGCGGAGCTTGTGCCGGCTGACAGTAGTGGCGTCGGCGCTGTTCGGCGGCGGCGGTTGCAGCAGGGTGGTGTCGGAGCAGCAGATTGGCGGCGGCGGCGAGGGCGTCAAACCATCAGATCGAGAGGGGAGAGAGAGGAGATCAGAGAGGCTGGGAGGGGGGATTCTTTGCGAGAGGGGTGAGAGAGGCTGGGCGAGGAGGGTTCGCGAAGCAGGGTGGGGGGTTTCACAGAGGGGAGAGAGAGTCTGGGCGGGGAGGGGGGGTTTTCACGGAGAGAAGAGAGAGGCTGGACGGGGAGGGGTGCAGGGTTGGGGGGTTTCACAGAGGGGAGAGAGGTCTGGGCGGGGAGGGGGTTTCATGGAGGGAGAGAAGGTTGGACGGGGAGGGGGGGGGTTTCAGGCGGGGGAAACATAGACGGCTTAGGATAGCCGTCTACGTATCCTTTTTAGGTAGACGGATACCAGAAGCCGTTCTACATATAAGGATACGTAGACGGATCTGTAGACGGCTATTATAGCCGTCTATGTATATAAGATATGTAACGGTGTAATTTAGCCGTCTACATATCCCCCCATACATAGACAGCTCAAAGCCGTCTATAAATGTTTTTTTGTAGACGGCTACGAATCCAGTCGTCTACATACCTGACATTTTTGTAGTGCACATCCAAGATGTTACCAACGACATTTTCAAAAATACATGAAGTCTTGGTGGGGTGGGGGGGGGGGGGGGGGGAGGAGGAGGAAGGTGCAGGGGCTGGGGGGCACGACTGGTGAAGGGAAGGTGATGGTGGCAAATGGAGTAGTGGCACGGTGGTGAGGAAGGAGACGGCGGTGAAGGGAGCAGTAGGGATGCGGCGGTGTTGCAGGCTCCGGCGACGTAGGGAAGGGAGAAAAAGAGAGAGAGAGAGAGAGAGGAGGAGGGAGAGAGAGAGAGAGAGAGAGAGTGGATGACGAGAGAATCTTGCCGTGAGATAGAGGAAGAGGCGCGGAGGTCGGAGGCGGCGCGAGGAGGAGGAGTAATGGCCGGCGGCGGCGCGGCGGGGGTGAGCAACGGCCGACAGCGACGTGACGACAGCCGGCGGCGACGTGGGGTGGCGTGGGGATCGCCGGTGAAGGGGAAAAAGGGGGCGGAGGGGGTTTTGAAAAAGTAGGGCTCCAGCAAGGTGGGAGCGGATTGGGTTTGATAAAGGGATGAGCATTTGTAGATGGCGAGAAGCCATCTACAAAAGAATATATATAGACGGTTTTAATTTAGCCGTCTACATATAAATAATTAATTTAAAATTTTACATTCTCAAATAAATTTTTTAAATATTATATCTATATAGATAATATCTTTATAGATATATATATTAGATATATATAATATAGATATATATATATATATATTACCGTAGTAGTTGTCTAAAGAGCCACCTTGTAGCTCACAATAAAAAAAAATTAGTAGTTGTCGGACTACATATTTGACATATGAGATGGTTTTAAAATGTTTAGATATACATATACTTATATCTATATACATTATATATATTTTATGCACATATGATATACACATATATATATACATATTCTAGTATATATGCATTACATATGTGTATATAGCATAGATCAACATATATATGCATATAGATATGTGTATATAGTATATATACATATATATATAGTATATATGGCATATAGATATATGTAGCCATCTACAAATATTCTTTTTGTAGACGGCTACGATTTTCAGCTGTCGACTACATGTTGATCTCTGCTATATATAACTATCAACATCTCGATCTACAACTGATCAAAATCAGGCCATTGAATCAGCCATCAATCATAATCTTGCCCTTGGATTTCATTCGATATAAAATCTCATTGTTGGATTCGCTCTCGATCTATGTACATATGATCAGTTGGGTGTGTTGTCAAACTCAAATAGCATGATTATATAGGTACATAGATAACTTCGAATGTCTATAATAACTACCGCCTCACTTTAATGAATGAGTCAAGACTCTTGGTTCTATCAAACATCCAATTATGATATGATTATGGAAAATATATTAACATTAATCTTAACGAGGGCGATGTAAACAAAAAAATAAGAATAGAGACTGGTAAAATTAATCTCACTCAACTAGATAATTTAAATATGTTAGTAAAATATGATCAAACTAATATATATAGATAATATTATTCTTTAAAGTTAAACATGATATGCATTTTCAATTATACTATATATGCTAACATTTTTCAATTGATGACTATATTCATAGCATAAATATAAATAATATATTATATAAATGTAACTTCAATATATAAACTATACTCATATCACTCTTTGAATACATAAATGTTTGTGTACGAGGAAGATCGCAAGTATCAATTTGGGTGTCCCATTTTTTAACAAATTACTTTTTAGGACGGGTCTGCAATAGAAATAATATGTTATAATAACAAATGTATACAATTTAGAAAATGATTTTTTTTTATAGTATATATATTAAATAATTATTCTTATTAATCATTTTTTCCTAAAATTATTTTTAACATTTAAAATTTGAATATTCTTAAAGTTCTGAATTTATTTTAAATTTGATAAGTATTATAAAAATAATTTACATCCACATATAAATGTACGTACACTACAGAAGAAGCGCTTTTAGAGATCGATAATTTCGGTCACTAATTAGTGACTGAATTGTGACTGAAAATAATCAGTCGCTAAATAAATATTTTAGAGATTGATCCTAATTCGGTCACAATTCAGTCACTATTTAGTGACCGAATTGTGACCCAAATTATCGTCTCTATATTTTAGGACCAATTAAATTCGGTCACTATTTAGAGACCGAATAGTAACTGATTTTATTTTAGTCACAAATTTTCACGTTTTCGCGAGATGGGGAGAAAATTTTGTGATTGATTTATTTCAGTCACTATTCGGTCACTATATAGTGACGAATAGTGACTGAATTAATCAATCTCTATTTTCTTAAATTTTAGAGACCGAATAGCGACTGATATTTATCGGTCCTTATTCAGTCTCTATAGCCGCATATTCCTCCCCATTTACCCCCCTTTCGCACACACACACACACTCTCTCTCTCTCTCTCCTCTGTCCCTGCTCGCTCGCTCTCTCTCTCCTCCATCCCTACTGGCTCTCTCTCTCTCTCGTTCGTCGCCGCCATCGCCGGATGCCGTCGCCGTGCACCGCCATCATCGGACGCCGTCGATGTGCGCCGCCATCGCCAGACGCCGCCACCGTCGTCTTCTCCTGTCGTCCCACGTGCCAGGAGCCGGCCGCCGCCATCGCCCCGGAGCCTCTTCTCCTTGAGTAAGTCTCTCTATCCTCCCCCCTCCCTCTGTCTCTCTGTCTGTAACACCCCGGAAATTTAGCAATTTAAAATTTCAGAAATATAGAGGATAAAATAAATAATCGTATTCGAGACTTCCAACACCATGTAATTATGATCCATCAACAAGAAAGGGCCTATAGAACACATTTGGCCCAAGGATTGAAGAACTGGACAGGGAATTACCCAGAAACTCGTGTAGATAATTATACCATAATTAGAAAGGTAATTTAGAGTTAAAAGATGGTCATTAGTCATGTAAGGTAAGCCAAAACCGAACCCAACTCAAGAGGTGGTTTCCTAAACTCTTCGCTACCTCTTTTGGGTAAGGAATCCCAGATTTCTTGGAAACTAGGAAACATAGCTTGTAGCCCCTTTCCTAGTATCGTTAGGACTCTTAACAACATCCTAAAACTATAAGAACTCGTCCCTAAACTCTTGGGGAAGTTTAACAACGAAGTTTTGGGTCGTTTGGAGGCAAACAAGAACTTCTGAGGAGCAGGAGAAAGGCTGGAGTCCGTAGCTTCATCCCCTGCATCTTCTGTTGCATCCAGACCATCAACGGGTTTAGATCTTCGTAAAGGTAGGTGTTTCTTGGGCCAAGATTAAGAAAACCAACACCATCATGTAGTTTCTTTGAGTCTAGGTTATTTGCAATGGTTTGATTGGTTTTCATGGAGTATACATTGTGTATTGTGATTTTCCCGAAGTCTCGCACGTTAGGGCTTTTCCGTCTTCTTATTTTGGATGTGATTCAAGACCGAATTTGACTAAACTTTCTTCATGAAATTCTTCCAATTGAAGGCACGATCATCTTCTATGATAGACGTTTGTCCAAAAACCTTCGTTAGAGAGTTAGGAGCATGATAAGAGAGTCTCTGCATGATACTACGATTTCGGGCTACTATTGACTTTTTTTATTCTATATGTTTTCTCAAGTCAAGACTGAATTAGATCA